>LNAC01001775.1:47374-77576 GCA_002007465.1 Ailurus styani
CATGACCATGGAATGTTTTTCCACTTCTTTGTGTCTTCCTCAATTTCTTTCATGAGTACTTAACACTGAGACTCTTAACAGACCATCCTGGAAAGATGGCAAAGAGAATCTCTCTAGTCCCAGGTGACCACTCAGAGCACACAAACACATGCATATCTGCACACACATACAAACACACAAATATTACCCATCTATCACAATTTCTACACATCCTCTCAGTGAATGCTCAAAGGCATCATGCATTGTCCTCAGAATTATGAGGCAGTTTCCTTGTGATAAAATGAATTGCTTTTGCAGTTCACTCACAGAGCATTGTGTTACTGGGTATTGTCTTCCACTCATTATCAATAATTTCTTAGCGTCTCCAAGTAGGGTCATGATTGTTATTGAAATATTTTATTGAATTAACTCTGGACTTTTTTTATTTTTTTATTTATTTTTTATTATTATTATTTGCCCCAGGGGTACAGGTCTGTGAATCAGTGAATGCTGTGAAAGGTGTAAGCCTGATGGACTTTTTTTTTAAGAATATTATTTACTATATCCTTCTCCATGAGGACCCACAGGAGAAAATTCTCTCTAATCTTAGGTCCTAGATAGTTAGACTTCTGGAAAAGGATTGCTTTCATCTATAGACACTAGGACGTCTTTACATCAGATGCTTTCAGCTCACCTCCAACAACTGTACATGATGCAGGCTTACCCCTGGTTTCTCCCTTTATTTTCCTTTCAGCCTAATTTCTCACCTTCTTGTCATTTGGTTTGATCTCCATGTTTGTAGGCCATGTCCTTTGTGTGTGTACACGTGTTCATGTGTGTGTGAGTGTGTGTGTGTGAACTTATAGTCATTTCTGTATCCAACAAATATATATACATTTTTAGTTCCTTTCTGTGACTAAGTAACATATCTAGGAAATTTAAACAATATAAATGATATGCAGAAAATAAATGAGTTTCTCATCACCCCTACAATTCCCCATCCCAGAGGTAGCCACTGTACAGTGTTCAAATTGTGTGACCATGAATCTTATCTATCAGAAGAATTCTAGTGGAATTCCTACAACAAGGAAATCCATGCATTTTAAATTTTGGCAGATATTGCCGATTGCTTTCCAAAAAAAGCTTGTACTAGTTTACAGCCCAGTTAGCAATGTTTGAGAGTCACTGTCTTCCTACAACCTCACTAACACTGTGTATTATCACAGATTTCTCTCAACACATTTTCAAAGATTTCATCTCTGCACACTGATAAGTGAAAATCTTTTAAAACCATTTCTATTTCTCTTTCTGTTCATATCCTTTGGAAATATTTATTTTCTTCTTGATTTGTAAGAGCTCTTTGTATATTAAAGAAATGAGTTTTAAAAATTGCATGTTATTTGAAAAATAGCAAGCTTTTTTGAAGTTGGATAAATACCTGGACACATGCAGAGGCGAATTGAGTAAGTGGAGAATGACCACTTAAAACACATATTTGGGAAAGCATGGGCTAGTCCTTGGGTCCTAGCAAGAAATCTTGATTTTCTCATGCTTCTTTCCCCCTCCTCAGTCCTCACTTTGAAGCTGTACATTTTGGTGTTATGATCTCTACCAGGCAGGACAGAACTCCTTATTTGGGTAGTGGAAATGAGGTTAATGACCTCTCCACGGGAAAACACTGCTTCTTTGACAGCTCTCTGGCATAATAGACATTTCTGAGAATTTTTCAAATGCCCTGGATACATGTTGCATTTTTATACACTAGAGCCTAAGTACACGGACCTCATATTAAGTCAAACATCATGTCTCCAGGTAACGTGTATATAATCAGTTTGTTTCACTCTAGCAAGGCCCACCTCAATGTGCTAGCAAGAGAAAGGAGGAAAGTTTTCTAATGTTGGCATGCAGATGACAAACTCACATCTGCCTGCAATCCCATCCAAGTGTTGGTGTGGTCATGGCCAATTCACTTAAAAGCCAATGTTTCCAACCTCATATTAGTAAGAAAACAATGTTTCTAGTTCTTCCTCAGTTTCAGTTTGGAGGGGTTTTGTTGTCATTATTATTCAAAAAAGAACAGCTCTTTTTTGCTGCTGCACAGATTTGGCTTCCAGACCACAGCTGTCCTGAGGCTGGTCTTCTCAGCAGTGGTTTGCATTTGTGGGAATTCAGAAACCTTCATGCCTCCTCTGTTCTTCCAAAAATCTAAATCATCCTTGATGCTTTAATATGAAGCAATATCTTCAGAACTAAAAAAGAGCATTCTTGCAATTGTTCTCTTATTTTTAACCATTTGCAAATAAGTTAGGTTTGTTTAAATCAGAATGAAAGCATCTAGAACTTCAAATATTTGAGTGAATTATGTATGGGCTATTAACAGCATTAAACTCCACATTCAAATCGATTTCAGTGGATTGCGTTTGGGGCTTGTTTTTGCAGTGTAAAAATTAAGTATTTCTGAAAAATTGTGATAATGCCAAATAACTATATCTCCTGCATTGCCTGCTTTCCAACCATTCATTTTGCTTTATGTTATGCCTGTATTTACCTATTTATAAACAACTTGCTCCAAAAAAATTGTAAAATTGACATGGTGAAATAGCCATGACCAGGACTAAATGTTCTTGCCAGTGCATCACTGAATGAGTTTTCTGATCACTTTTTAATTAATGTAATAAACTACTTTTGGGGTTCCTAGAACAACAAGAAATTATTTTAGTAAATTAAAACTTAACAAACAGCATTTAAAACAATCAAACAGCATTTCACAGTATCTGAATAGAGTTTGGCCAACATGATGGGAAGAAACTTACTGTGCCATCCAGTCCTTCCTTAAGTGGATGCAAACCGCCCCTCCTGTTGAGTGCAACATCTACACGGAATTTGGGTTACAAAAGTACTGTGTCTTATCTCCCATTTAATTTTTTATTCAATAGAAACTGAAATTCCCACCTACTTAACTCAAAGGGGTATCAGGAAAATAGCATAGTGTTTAAATTATTTCAAATAGTAGACTAGGAAAGCAAAGTCACTTTCTCCTCTTTGTGATTTTGAAAAATCAGTTAAAACACTTTTTGCAATGTTCTCAATACTTTAAAAATCAAATGTATATGGGACACCTGAGCGGCACAGTCAGTTAAGCATCTGACTCGTGGTTTTAGCTCAGGTCATGATCACAGTATTGTAAGATTGAGTCCCACATCCGGGCTTCACACACAGCACAGAGTCTGCTTAAGACTGTTTCTCCCTCTCCATCTGCCCCTATCCACTGTGCATTCTATCTCTCTCTCAAAAAAGTAAATAAATCTTTAAAAAATCAAATTTATGAAATCATATGTACATATGAAATTCGTAAAATTAAATTCAAGAAATAGGATTGATTCATGAATTGATTTGAATGTACATACACATATGTGCATATATGTGTATATATGTATATATGTATACATATATGTGTATATGTATGTGTGTGTGTATATATATGTGTATATGTATATATATATATATATATGTATATGTATATATATATATATATATAATCTCCAAAGGCAAACTCCCCTGTATATACTAATTGTCTACTGGCAACAGAACAGCAACATTTTTTTCCCTTAATTAAGATTTAAAATTTAACTTCACCTGTCAGAAATTCAATGGTACATGTCATAAAGTCACAAAAAAGCCATTGAAACTGGTTTTGAAAAAATTCACAAGGTTAAGCTAAGAAATGGACTGTATGGTTAAGATATATATATATGTATATATATACATAAATATATATGTGTGTGTATATATATATATGTGTGTATATATATATATATATATATATATATATATATATATATATATATATATCTCCAGCATTGCTGAAGCTCAGGTATCTGATCATTGGAATTTCAGGATTGAAAGGAATATTAGGAAGAGTGCCTGGCTGGCTCTGTCAATGGATCATGCAACTCTTGCAAAGTTCAAGCTGCACTTTGGGGGTAGAGCTTGCTAACAAAAAAAAAAAAAAAGAAAAGAAAAGGTAGAAGAAAAGAAAGAAAGGGGCTTTAGGATTCATCTTGAACAACGCTTTCCTAATGGTGAACCAGTCTATTTTTGAAAATTCTGTTTTAAAAAACAATTTAATGATCAGCCCTTAAAACCCTAAATTCAGAAAGAAGACTGGGACTGTAGTTATTATAGCAGTGACGCGTGGGTCAGATGTCACATGGCATTTATTTATATTTTCCACCTGCTGGTCTGCAAGCATCCAGGGAAACCCAAGCAAGACTGAGCCAAGGCTCTTCTCTTCCCATACACTTCCACCCCCAATTCCTCTGCTTCTTTACTCTTTCCTGCTACCCATTCGGCCCCAGGCTCATGGTATTTCTCCATGCATTCCCTCAGCATCTGATCCTGGCCATGTCCCCATGACCCAGCAGCTGTACAGTTTCTGGTGATCACTGATGCTCCCCCTCCACCTGCCTGCTATTCTACCCCACCATTTACATGAACCTGAACCCAGCACTACCTGGCTGTCTCCGCCCTCAACAACCCCCCTCACACACACACACACACACACACACACACACACACTCAATCCACAAGTCTTTGTACCTCCAAAATGTTCCCCAATTCCATTGCCCTCTTTCCCACTGTAACCACCCTACTGGGCCACTGAAGTCCTAGGGCTGCATTTGGACTGACCATCTCTCCTGGGCTCCTTACTTGCAGTCCTCCCTTCAGAGGGTGGGGGGACTCAGCCACCAGTGCCATCTTTTTATAACAAACATCGCTATCTGGCTCCTCTGCCCAATCCCAGCAAGGGTTCCCCTCCTGCAGAAGGTGAAGTCCCCAGAGCCTGCCAAGCCCTGCATGGTCTGGGCCTGCTGGCCTCCCTGTGGCCTGCCTTCTAAGCCCTTTTGTCCACCTGGCAGTCTCCTTAAGGCCCTAAGCACCACTCCCTGGATAGCTCCCTGCCACCACTGACTTCTGCCAACCACTTTAGGCAAAGGGAATACAAGTGGCTCATGTATGAGTCTGCTTGGGTTGCCACCACAAAGCACCTCTGGTTACAGTGTTATAGCAATTAGTAGATATTTTTTATTCATAGAAACATTTTATTTAAAATAATTTTATGCTTTGACATACATGAAATTCTTGAGGAAGCCGATTTCATCATTAAGATAAATGAGAACTTCACACATTTCTTGAGATTTAGAAGTAAAGTCAAAACTTTAACTGAAGCACACAAACACAGTTGGAGTCTTAGAAGCATAAATATATGACTAGGTTGTGAGACTCCTGATTCAAGGAGGAAAGGCAGTATGGGAGCCCCACACAAGGCTAGCCCTCCAGCCCTTCCACAGCAAAAGAAAGGGCAGACTGGGGCAGGGGGCTGCTGCTAAAACTCTCATTCCAAATCCCTGTCTCTGGCAGCCTGGTGCATTGCAAAAATCACTTCAGAAGTCAGACAGGAATATTGCTGCCACCAGAAATGAGCTGTGTAGAGAGAACTCTTTGGTGACCTGTCATCAATGGGAAGGCACTGCCAGCAGTCAGCCTGAGTGGCTTTGCAGTGGATGAAAAGCCTTCCTTAGCATTCTAATTTATGGTAGGCTATATAGGTTGGGACTCTACTAATGGCTTCCTTGTGTGCATGGCATTCTCTGTGACTTCAAAGGGTGACCACTGGGTGGAAAGACAAGGTTAGGGAATGAGGACTGCTATCTTGACCAGCACAGAGATTAAGTGGAAACTGGGATTTTAGGAAACTCAATGAGGACTTTAAATAGAATAAGAAAAGAGAAGAACTTTTTTTTTCTTTTTTTGTGAGCAGTTGAAATGACTTGATGCTTGCCTTTTTTTTCTAATGTGCTTTTGATGTTAATTTTTTAGTTTATTTTGATTACTATGTTCAATTAGCCAACATGTAGTACATCATTAGTTTTTGATGTAGTGTGCAATGATTCATTAGTTGTGTGTAACACCCAGTGCTCATCACTGCCCATGCCAATGCTAATTTTCTTGAAAGTAATTTTTTCATCTGATCATTCATCCCTTGGTGTTCACTGATCAGGAAGAGAAAAATAACAGGGGCAATTCAGACACCCCCAAAAAACACAGCAGCCGATCACCCCAAGCACACTTCCATTTGGCTTTGCAGTGCAGGGTATGATTTTTGAAGCTGTGTTAGTAGTTCTGTTTTTTTTATCTTAATAAAGTGTCTACTAGTATCCAGTAGCATATCATTGCTTCAGGAGATTCAAATTCTTTTAAGACATGGTTACTCCTCAAGTAGAGAGAGCAAAGAAATGAACATAGGAGATTAGAATTATGTTAGGTGAGGGGATTGCTAAAAATGAGATTTTGGAGGTACCAAATTCCCCCAAATGGAATGCTTCACTCTCTGTGATCCAAGTGGTGAGAAGAGCAAAACCTTGGGGGTCAAACGTTGGTCTGAGTTGGAATCTCAACTCAGCTTTCAACTTGCCATAGGCCTTTCTCAATGAACTGCAATGTCATCTGTAAAATGAGATTACCACCTATCTTTAAGAAGTGCTTATAACAGCCAGTATTAAATTGATGTAGATTAAGACCTGATGACTGGGGAGGCACAAGCCACCCACATGGGGTGAGCATGTAGCTCCTCAGCCTCCAAGCTCCTACTTGGGGGAAGTGAGAGCCATAAGGTCTCTTGGCTTTCAATACAGCCTCATAAAGGAAATGAAGTCACAGATGTATTACTTACAGTTCCCAGAATGGGGCAGGTGGAGGCACACAATGACCCAGGGAATGGCAGTCCTCGGTCTTAGGTCATAAGCAAGCAGGAGATGAAGAACAGGCAAGCAAGCACCTACTGCTTATAAGGTGGTTGGGGCAGAGGTCGCTAACTTGCTGTGAGCTCAGTTCTAAGTGGTTCTTTTCAAAGATGCCCCAGGAATAGCAAAGTGAGAACTTGTGGCAAAAATCCTAAACTCGGTCTTTATTTAAATGCCCAGACTTGGGGCACCTGGGTGGCTCAGTAGGTTAATCATCTGCCTTTGGCTCAGGTCATGATCCTTGGGTCCTGGGATCAATCCCCACATCAGGGACCCTGCTCAGTGGGGAGTCTGCTTCTCTCTCCCTCTTCTCCTCCCTTTGCTTGTGCTCACTCTCTCTCTCAAATAAATAAATAAAATCTTAAAAATAAATAAATAAATGCCCAGACTCAGTGTGAACAAGGTAATAATCCTGTAAACTGTCTAGATGACAACTCAGAATAGTTGTTTGCTCATCACACCTTGTCACATTCTTTTGAAAAACACTGGGTGTTATCCACAAACCATGAATCATGGAACACTACATCAAAAACTAATGATGTACTCATGGTGACTAACATAACATAATAAAAACAAAGTTATTAGAAAAAAATAAAATAAAAATAAAAAATGAGGAAATTTTGTCTTTACACTTGAGCATGTTCCACTAGACTGTAGCTTCACAGGGACAGAGACCTCCCATTTCTCTGTGTCCTTAATGCCTGGCATAGTAAGTGCTCCATTTCTATCTGTGTCCTTACTGATCTTTCATGGGCACTCTAACAAGGATACTTCCTCCTTGGAGAGGCTGAAATTGTGGCTTGCCAACAAGCCCTAAGTCACTTGGATGACACATGGCAGCCATGCACTAGATCTCAGCCCTTTTCACTTGTGCTCAGATGCCACGTCCATGGCAGCAGAGTAAAATCAGTGTTTCATAAGCCACCACGCAGGAGGGAGTTGACCAATCACTGTCACTCTGGGAGGAAATCTTTATAAACAAAATTTGTGAGGGGAAAACCAAGAAGTTCATATCAAAATGCAAACATCATTTACATCTAAATCCAAATTGCAATTGCATTGTTATTACACAAAAACGATAAGATAAGGAGGGAAAGCTAGCTTCCAGTGCTGGTCATGCCACGTGGCATCTTTCTCCGTGTCTGCCTACTCTCAGCTGATATATGGTGCGGGGGGTGGGGAGGCATGAAGTCTGGAGATGTGGGCTTGCTTTCAAATTCTTCAGTGCTACTCAAATGCAAGTCTTTCCCATTTGCAGTAACTGAGGATTCCAAGAGTAATTTCCTCTCACAAGCAGGCTCCATTTGTTAGGTATATTACAATTCCCAAATTGTGACCTGAGAAAATTCTCCATAATCTCTATTATCTTGTAGTCAATGGAATATAGATTTTTATGCCATAAAGAGGTCTGGTTAGTGCATTGCTTATATCTTGTGTTGGGGGATGACACTCAGAGCAATAGCATTTCCCAAAGAAGTTTTTCAGAATTCATAAGCCTGAGCTGCATCTCAGGTTGCTGGGATTGGGATTTTTAATACATAACCTCCCCTCAGTTATAGGTCATTTAGCTATATTGTGTAATGCCACCCAAGGTACTAAGAAAGTAAGATTTATCTTGATCCTCTTAGGTTGACATTGCTTGAGTTACCCTGTGGAGTGATCTGTATTCTCTGTTCATAACTCGCCTCCTTCCCACTCTTGCCATGAGTCATGGTGAATAGACTTTACTTCTTTGTCCAACTGACATTGGGCCTGACCATATGAGGTACCTTGACCATGAAATGCAGCAGAAGTGACAGTGCACCAGTTCAGAACCTAGGCCTTAAGAAACACTACATGTTCCTTCCCATCCTTGTTGAGTTTCTACCACCACCATGAAAAGATTACATCCTGGGTCAACACCTGCTCCAGGATTAGAGACAGATGCAGGAAACCTGAACCCACTGGACACTTGGAGTCAAGTTTCACTCACTGATTGAGTCCTATGATTAAGAAAACGTTGATAATTATTGTTTTATGTTGCTGAGATTTTGATAATTTATTACAAAGAACTATTGCAGCCAGTATATGACTAATACACCCTGTAGAGCTAAGAATTATGTGAACCTTCTTAGTTGCTGATATAATGAGTCTTGCTGCCCCTTCAGCTCCTTCAGTAGCCTTATTAATTTATTCAAATGGATGTATTCTAAGGACAGAAGGATTTCATAGGATTTCATAGGGGTAGCCTTTGAATAAAGATTATTCTATATCTCTCAGGTCTAAAAATCTACTGGTGAGTAGATGCCAGTTTGATCAACTTACATAAATGAATGTGGAAAAAAAAGAGAGGGGATTATTCTTTGTTACTATCTGGTCTTGGTGAGAGACCTGCATATTTCCCTATTATGGCCCCTATTGCTCCAGAATTTGGGACACAAATATGCTTCGCTTTCCTTCAACAAGACTTCATGGGAAATAAAGACATCGGGCTCATACTATGTTTTTATAACTCTGTGTGAAACCCAAATCATCCTAACAGTTTTTGGATAAACTGTCCCAGAGGCTGGATGTAAATCTCAATAATCTTGACCAGAGAGAAATCTGGAAACTGGCCTGATGCTTCCTGCCCCTTTCCCTCTGCCATGGACTCAAGTGTGGTTTCTGAAAAGCTCTTCCCTTCTCTCAAATACACCATGGAAAGAAGGCTCTTTGGTCACAGCTGGGAGCAAAAGTAAAGCTTTTGAGAGTTGGATACCTTGGTGTGCTTTTTCTTTGGGGTCACACTTAGTGACCTGATTGAGGAAGGCAGCTTTCTGGCAGAACATGGCCCTAGGCAATAGGGAGAAGAGTCTTTGAAAAGACAATCTTTGGGACTCTACGGGGGTTGGCAAGACCAGATCCCAGCAGGAACCTCATTGCTTCCATGAAATACTTGGAGGACATACAATGTTGTTGGCTCCCACAGATGTTTATATAGTGCTGACTTAAGATATAAATACCTCCCCACTTTTCTAAATGGTTCTATGTCATTTTATGATATGCCATTTTCAATCTTCTTCCAGCATTTAAAGCAAAAAAAAGATGAAATTAAGACTTTACAGACATGAACAACAAGAATAGAGAATATTTATTGAGTACTCATTAGGTACTCCATGCTGCCTTGTATTTTTATATGTCATTTAGTCTTCTCACACACACACACCAAAAACAAAACAAAACAAAACAAAAACAAGGGGTAGAGTATGAGTGCCATTTTTCCAATAAGAAAACTGGACTTAAGGAAGTCAAACAACTTGACCACAGGACTGGAAGTCGTAGGTTAAGGTCCCTGTCACTCTGACTTCGAGGAGGGTTCTCTTAACTGCTACCCTGTCCATGCCCTTAAAACCCATCTTTCATGAGATGAGTAAGAAGACATTAGCACATATGGGGATAAAAGCAAAAAAAATACAGTTTAAAATGAAAAACATAATATTTTTTTAACCACACCAACTCCATTTTGTGCATCAGTTCATTCAGGAAAAGATTTCATAACTCTGCCTTGTGAAAAGAAATAAACTAGACATGGGGTATTTTATTTTACCATATCTGTTTCTCATAAGCTGACATGTCACTAGCACTCCCATCACTGAACAAGAGAATATTCTATTTGAATCCTACTTTTCTACACCATGTGGACAATCATTATTGAATCTTAGAAATCTGTTTATAATTTAATCAGAGTATAGATTACATTGAGATGAGACCTGAAACTTCTTTAGCAACTATTGTCAACAAACTGATTCTTGTAATAATAGCTAGTGTACAAAAAAAGAGTAACAATAGCATAGGATAAAAATCTCAGAAATAACGTCATCCAGGATTTCATTGTGAAAGAAGAGATATTTTTGAACTATGCCAGTCTGGCCTGTCAAGTCTCTATTGTTATCAACCTCTGATCCATGGAAATTCAATTTCTCCTAACCCATTTGTCTCTAGAAAGAACCCACAATTCAGATCTTGCCTTCAACATTTTCTTGTGCTGTGACAGTAATGGCCACACTTGCCAGCCTCCTCACCAGCTTCTTTCCCTTCAAACGTTGCTGTTGTTGGTAATTCATGAAAATGAGCACTTCTTTACCCTCTGATGTACTTTCTGGCTTCCTTCCCACTCTCTGCCTCTCTGTGTCCTCAGTGCTGAGCATAACACACACACACACACACAGACACTCACAAACTCACACTCTCTCACATGAACACCCACTCTCCTACACTCTCAGGCACATATACACACTGAGCACACACTTGCATACATACACTCACAAACATACACACTCACATGAAAAGACACTCAGGCACACACTCACACACATACACACCCTCACACACAGGCTCATGCACACATGAGCACACATGAGCACACATACACAGACTCACACACATACTTAACCCTCACACATATACACACTCTGATACACATACACACACTCAGACACACATTCACACACTTAGGCACATATACACACTCACAAATGTAGACATTCACGTGCAAATATATGCTCAGGCACACTCACACACATACACACTCTCATTCAAACACCTACTCACACACATACTTTCAGGCATATACAAATACTTGGGCACATACACTCACACAAATACAAACACACATACTTTCAGGCATATAAACACTCAGGTACACACACACATACATAAACATACACATTCACAAGTGAACATGCAGTCTCACACACACACACACACACACACACACACACACACATTCACATACACTCGCTGGGAAATCGGTAAACTGCGTCCCATGAGAAGTGAATATATATGCCTCTGAGACTCAGTGCTCTTCTATGCCCTGCCCAGTTGCTCTTTTTGCCTGTCTCATCTACTTTCTGCTCCTCCATCTTCTCCTTAAAACCTTGCAAAAACTCCAGGAAGTTCCTGCTTCTTGGACTCTAGTCAGAGGTTTCTATGACCCACGGACATTCTGCATTCTCTTCCACTCATTTATATTTCCCCCAAATGTGAGCTGGGCTTTAGACATTATTATATCCTCTGTATATGGTTAAAAATTATTAGAGATTCATTAAAATAACAATAAAAATATATAATATAAAACAGAAGTGAAATATGCAAATTATATAAATACATAAACTACAAACACAGAGGAGAGAAAATGTAATAAGAAAAATAAATCATGAAACTTTACTCAATCCAATCAGTGGCAATTAAGGAGAAAAAAGAAGCATTAAAAAAAGTGGGTCAAGTCAAATAAAAATGTAGGGTGAGAATAAGCAAGTTCGAATGTTTCAATAACCACAACATATAAGAATGGATGAAACTCACCAAACAAATGGAGCTCAGATTAAAATAAAACAAAACACTAAATCCAGCTCTACACTACTGACAAACCACACCTACAACTTAAGCTAAAGGCTAAAAGAAATATGAAAAAAGAAAGGTAACAACTGAAAGAAAGGTTGGAAAAATAAATGCCAAGTAAATATTAATCAGAAGGAAGCTAGACAAACTACGTGAAAAGCAGACAGAAATAGATTTAAAGACAAAAAGCATTAGGGATACAGAAGGTCAGAACATTATGATAAAATATCCACATCTTTTTTTTTCAAATTAGTAAGAGTAGAATATTTATTTTATTTTCATTTTTCCCATTACAAATTAGTACATGAAAATTGGTGGCAAATCAAGAAATTATAAATAAGAAAACCATTATTACTTCCAATTCAAACATCCCAAGGAAACCCATGCTAAAATCTAAGTATTTGGGGTTTTTTTTTTACATATTTAGGATTATTTAGTATTTACAACTCTGATCACAACCAGTTTGGATCATAAGCACTTTTCTTTATCATAAAGAAATAGTTTAAGGCAAAATATCCACATCTTTAAAAAGATACAGCAATTCTAAATTTGAATGTACCTAATATAGTAGCCTCAAAATTCATAAAGCAAAAATTGACAACATCAAAACAAGATATTAACAATTTTATTATTATACAGGATTTCAAATTGCTGCCATCAGTTATTGATATGTCCAATACAACAATAACAAAAAAATTAAATATTTCTCAGTGTCAACAAACTTGAAAAAGGCATCTAGTCAATATGATATTTCTTTTGTGGGGGTACAAAAATTAGAGTAAGGAGGAGAAAAAAGATGAAAGTAAGAACTACTTGAAAGTTTAAAATGCTGATCCAAATACCTACTAGATATCAATTATAAATTATACGCTCTTTATTAATAAACCATGAAATATTTTATATCAAAGTGCATGAGTGCAGCCACTCTGGAAAACAGCGTGGAGTTTCTTCAAAAAGTTGAAAATAAAACTACCCTATGACCCAGTAATTGCACTACTGGGTATTTACCCTAAAGATACAAATGTAGTGATCTGAAGGGGCACATGCACCCGAATGTTTATAGCAGCAATGTCCACAATAACCAAACTATGGAAAGAACCTAGATGTCCATCAACAGATGAATGGATAAAGAAGAAGTGGTATATATATACAATGGAATACTATGCAGCTATCAAAAGAAACGAAATCTTGCCGTTTCAATGACGTGGATGGAACTGGAGGGTATTATGCTAAGTGAAATAAGTCAATCAGAGAAAGACAATTATCATATGATCTCTCTGATATGAGGAATTTGAGAGGCAGGGCGGGGGTTGTGGGGGTTAAGGAGGGAAAAAATGAAACAAGATGGGACCAGGGAGGGAGAAAAACCATAAGAGACTCTATTTTTTTATTTGCCCCAGGGTTACAGGTCTGTGAATCATAAGGCTTACACATTTCACAGCATTCACCATAGCATAAACCCTCCCCAATGTCCATAACCCATCCACCCTATCCCTACCCTCCCACCCCCCAGTAACCCTCAGTTTGTTTTGTGAGATTAAGAGTCTACCATAAGAGGCTGTTAATCTCAAGGAACAAACTGAGGGTTGCTGGGGGGGTGGGGTGAGGGATCAACATTGGGGAGGGTATTGCTATGGTGAGTGCTGTGAATTGTGTAAGACTGATGATTCATAGACCTGTACCTCTGAAGCAAATAATACATTATATGTTTATTTTAAAAATAAAAAAATAAATAAAGCCCCCCCCAAAAATGCATGAGATGAAGACTAAGCTATACTCAGAGAAAAACTTACAACATTCCTGCACTTATCTAAAAATGAAAAAGAGAATGAGGTAGGGGCACCTGGGTGGCTCTTTTGGTTAAGCCCCTGCCTCCGACTCAGGTCATGATCTCAGGGTCCTGTGACTGAGCCCCCACTTAGCTCCCTCCTCAGCAGGGAACCTACGTCTCCCTCTCCCTCTGCTGCTCCCCCTTCTGTGCTCTCTGTCTGTCTGTCAAATAAATAAATAAAATCTTAAAAAAAAGAAAGAGGATGGGGTGAATGATAGGCATTAAGGAGGGCACAAGATGTGATGAGCACTGGGTGTTATATACAACTGATGAATCATTAAACTCTACCTCTAAACTAATTATACAATATATGTTAATTAATTGAATTTAAATTAAATTAAAAATAAAAATGAAAAAGACAAAACATAAATGATCTAAATTTTTAACTCAAGACACTAGAAAAAGATCAAAATATAACTACAAGTAGTAGATGAAAAGAATGAATAAAGATAAAAGAAATTTAAGAATAAAAAAGGAGGGCGCCTGGGTGGTTCAGTGGGTTAAAGCAGAAGCCTGCTTCCTCATCTCTCTCTGCTGGCCTCTCTGCCTATGTGTGATCTCTCTCTCTCTGTCAAATAAATAGATCTTTAAAAAAAGAATAAAAAAGGAAACAATTATAGAGGAGACTTTCTTAATTATTAAAATTGGTTTAAGAAAAAATAAAAAAATCTGAGAAGATATTAAACCTTGAATGAGGGCGCCTGGGTGGGTTAAAGCCTCTGCCTTCAGCTCAGGTCATGATCCCAGGGTCCCAGAATCAAGGCCCACACTGGGGGCACATGTTATGATTACCTTGAAAATCAAAAATTAACTGGCAAATATTTTGAACAAAATGAGAATTAAATAAGCAAAGTGGCTAAAGATAAAAATAAGCATGCAGAAA
Organism: Ailurus styani; assembly: GCA_002007465.1. Taxonomy (NCBI): domain Eukaryota; kingdom Metazoa; phylum Chordata; class Mammalia; order Carnivora; family Ailuridae; genus Ailurus; species Ailurus styani. The sequence continues at coordinate 62,229 of LNAC01001775.1, forward strand.
TCAGTTAAGTTCAAACTACTACTCTCAAAAGAGAAAAGGAAGGAAGGAAGGGAAGGAGGGAGGGAAAGGAAAGGAGGGAGATGAAATAAAATAATCCAGTCTACAATGGAAATACCAAATATTGTGTCTGGAAATAGAAATAAATAAGAAAATTCAAAGCCTACCAGAAGAAAATCACAGAATTTTACCAAAGACCATAAAGGGAAGACCTGAATAAATAGAGAAATGTACTGGAGTCTGGCAAAGACAGATTTACTTTGCTTTTTTGTCGTTGTTGTTTGTTGTTGTTGTTGTTGTTGTTGTTGTTAATATAAATGCACAATATGTAGTCATTGTTTTTATTTTATTTTTTCAGTGCTCCAAGATTCATTGTTTCTGCACCACACCCAATGGTCCATGCAATACATGTCCTCCTTAATACCCACCACCAGGCTCACCCATCCCCCTCTCCCCTCCATAACCCTCCGTTTGTTTCTCAGAAACAACAGTCTCTCATCTTTCATCTCCCCCTCCAATTTACCCCAATTCACTTTTCCTTTCCTTCTCCAAGTGTTTTAAATTGTGTTCCTTATGCTCCACAAGTAAGTGAAACCATATGATAATTGACTTTCTCTCCTTGACTTATTTCACTCAGCATAATCTCCTCCAGACCCGTCCATGTTGATACAAAAGTTGGGTATTCATCCTTTCTGATGGCTGCGTAATATTCCATTGTATATATGGACCACATCTTCTTTATCCATTCGTCTGTTGAAGGACATCTTGGCTCCTTCCACAGTTTTACTTTGAAGCTAATTAAGCTTAACCCTCAGATCTTCCACTTAGAGATAAAGCCCCACTCTCGGTGGGAAGTTCCCATCCAAGGAATCATTAGGGCATCCCAGTGTCACCAGGTTTGGCTCCACATACCCACAGGTGAAGAACCATTGTTTCACCTAAGTTTGCACTGCCAAGGACTCAATTTTTTCCAAGCACCTTTTGTCATATGTCCCAGAGTTTTAAAGAGGGAGATTTTCTGAGCAAAGGAAAGAGAAAGCAAGAGAGAAACCAAGAAGCAGACTCTTCACTACAGAGAACAAACTTCTGGTTACTAGAATGGAGGTGGTAGGGAGTGAGGGAAATAGTTGTGAGGATTAAGTAGTGGACCTGCTGTGATGAGCACCAGGTGATGTATGGAGCTGTTGAATCACTACATTGTACGCCTGAAACTAATATGGCACTGCATGCTAACTATACTGGAATGCAAATTAAAACTTGAAAAAATTAAAAATTAACTATTTTTTAAAATAAATTAAAAGGAGAGGTTTTTTTATTTAAATTTGATTTAGGTAACATATAGTGTATTATTAGTTTCAGAGGGAGAATTTAGTGATTCATCAGTTGCCTATGAAAATCAATACTCATTACATCAAGTGCCCTCCTTAATGCCCATCACCCAAATACCTCACCACCCCTCCAATAACCTTCAGTTTGTTCCCTACAGTTAAGAGTCTCATGGTTTACCTCCCTCTATGTTTTCTTCTTATTTTATTTTTCCTTCCCTTCCCCTATGTTCATCTCTTTTGTTTCCTAAATTCCACATATGAGTGAAATCACATGGTATTTGCGTTTTTCTGATGTATTTTGCTTAATATAATATCCTCTAGTTCCATCTACATGAATGCAAATGGCAAGGTTTCATTCTTCTTGGTGGCTGAGTAATATTCCGTGTTATATATATACAATGGCCATCTGACCTCTTTTTATACTTTGGCTACTGTGGACATTGTTGCTATAAACATTGGGGGGCATGTATCCCATCGAATCACTGTTTGTGTCCTTTGGATAAATATCCCTAGTACTGCAATTACTGGGTCATAGGGTAGCTCTACTCTTAACTTTTTGAGGAAGCTCCATACTGTTTTCCAGAGTGGCTGCACCGGTTTGCATTCCCACCAAAAGTGTAAGAGGGTTCTCCTTTCTCCACATCATTGCCAACATGTTGTTTCCTGACTTGTTCATTTTAGCCATTCTGACCAGTGTGAGGTGGAATCTCATTGTGGTTTTGATTTGTATTTCCCTGATGTCGTACTTTTTCATGTGTCTGTTGGCCATTTGGATGTCTTCTTTGCAGAAATGTCTTTTCATATCTACTGCCCATTTCTTGATTAGATTATTTGGGTTTTTTTGGTGTTGAGTTTGATAAGTTCTTTATAGATTTTTTATACCAGCCTTTAATCTGTTAAGTCATTTGCGAATATCTTCTCCCATTCCATACGTTGCCTTTTATCTTTGTTAACTATTTCCTTTGCTCTGCAAAAGGTTTTCATCCTGATGAAGTTCCAATAGCTCACTTTTGCTTTTGTTTCCTTTGCCTTTGGAGACATGTTTAGCAAGAAGTTATTGTGGCCCAAGTCAAAGTGGCTGCTGCCTGTGTTCTCCTATAGGATTTTGATGGAGTCCTGTCTCACATTGAGTCTTTCATCCATTCTGAGTTTATTTTTATGTATGGTATAAGAAAGTGGTCCAGTTTCCTTCTTCTGCATGTGGCTGTCCAGTTTTTCTACGACCATTCATTGAAGAGACTGTCTTTTTTCCATTGGATATTCTTTCCTACTTTGTTGAAGATTAGTTGGCACAGAGTTGAGGGTCCACTTCTGGGCTTTCTATTCTGTTCCATTGATCTATGTGTCTGTTTTTGTGCCAGTGCCAGTACCATACTTTCTTGATGACTACAGCTTTGTAATACAGCTTGCAGTCCAGAATTGTGATGCCTCCAGCTTTGTTTCTTATTTTATTTTTTTTTCAACATTCCTCTGGCTATTCAGGGTCCTTTCTGTTCCTATACAAATTTTAGTATTGTTTGTTCCAGCTCTGTGAAAAATGTTAATGGCATTTTGATAAGGATTGCATTGATTGTGTAGATTGCTTTGGGCAGCATAGACATTTTAGCACTATTTGTTGTTCCAATCCATGTCATGGAATGTTTTTCCATTTCTCTGTGTCTCAAGAGGGGACATTTTCTTGCTTGTTGTTTTTCAGAGAAAACTGGAATAAAATTTCATGGTTGACCTAAACATTCCCCTCCCTCAAGTGAAAAAATTACTGACAGTTTATGTGCACTGCTTCTCATCTGCATAAAAACAAAGTGGCTGTTCTTCATCTGAGGTCATTCATCCACTTGCACAGTGATGAAGAAACGGTAGTAATAACAGTGACACTAGCTTCTGCTCATCAAAAAGTCACCATGAGCGACTCACTGGGATGAGTCCTTTACATATATTATCTGTTTGCATTCTCTCTATCCAGTGAGGTAAAAGTATTACTATTATCCCCACTTGATAGGTAAGGAAACTGAATTTTTTAAAAATATTACTTTGCCCCAGACCTCACGATTAGTAAGTGGTAGTGACAAATGTCAGATTCAACACCTAAGTCTCCTTCAATGCAACATTTTTCTGGTATTTCTTTTGTTCTGTTGAATACCACATTTCTTGCAATCTCTGGGAATGAAAATAATAACAATTAGTAAATACTCTGTCCTCAGTATCATGTGGTGGTTCTTTAGAGCCCGGGTTACGGTGTGAGACTAGAAATCTCAGATCCCTATCCTGTTTTTTTACCTATAAAATGAGAAAAATAACACATACCCCATAAGGTTGTTGTGAGGATTATGTAAGGCTTGTAATGTGCTTATCCTTGGATATGGTGCCTCAGGATGTCTCAGTATGTGTCATCCATCAAAGTGCTTTTGAGCCTGATTGGGCTCCAGGTACAGTCTTCAGCCCCTCCCACACATTAGCACAGGTTGTCTCACCATGGCCCTGTAAAAACAGTGAGGCTCAGAGAAGCTCCACAGATAGTCGAGGTCACCAGGCCGTAACCAGTCCTATTGGGATTCGAACCATATCTGACTGAGAACAAATCATGCTCCTCTGTTGTTTGGACAGATTTTACAAAGAATAATGAAGAGGTTGTGAAATTAACTCAGAAAAAAGTTGCTCATGAGATATTTGGGGTCAATGTGCTTGCACAGTGCTGCAGGTAACACTTAAAAAGGAAAATAAAATATTCTTGTTTTCAAAGACCATGAACTTCAATAAGAATTTCAGTTAATCATACTTCGATACAGAAAGAAATCCTTTCTATCATAGCAGTACCAAAAAGTCCTGTCCAGTTCTATCATAGCAGTACCAAAAAGCAAAATGGGCAGGGATGCTGGTAGGAGGAAGGCAGCTGCGTTCTGAGTGTGGCATTGCAGCCCCACCCTGAAGGATGAGTTAGGACTTTGGGAAAGACACTGGAGTAAAAATCATTTCAGGATGAGAGAACAGCTTGAGAGCAAAAAACAAACAAACAAAACTCTAGCCCTGGAGTTTGACGTGTGTTTCAGATGTCAAGTCTGGTGTGGTTAGAAAAAGTGGCTTGTATCCCAAGAACACTGGTCTTTCACAATATTAATAATAGCTACCATTCTGTAAAGGTGAGAAAGAGACACCATGGCCAAATAAGTTAGGGAACACTGGGTTAAGCAAAAGTCAACAGAGTTCTTTATTGAAGACTTCTGAGTCTAGTGTGTGTTAATGCACCTTTTGAACATCCAAGAGTGAGGAATAATGGGCAGTGTTGTCCAGTTTCTTACCCTGAAACCCTTGTGCAGGAGAACATCTCAAAGTATCCACATTCCTTGGAGTACACTGAAAAATGCAGGTCTGGAGCACAAGGAACATAGATCTATATGTCAAGTAGGAAAAAGGTTTAAAAAAGTGGAACAAGGGTATGAAGAACCTCAAATCCCAGGCAAAACTATATTTTTTTTATTTTTTAGAGAATGGGAGGGGCAGAGGAAGAGGGAGAGAGAGAATCTTAAGCAGGCTCCACTCTCAGCGTGGAGCCCATTATGGGGCTTGATCTCATGACCCTGGGATCATGATCTGAGCTGAAATCAAGAGTCAGACACTTAACCAACTGAACCACCCAGGTAACCCCAGGAAAAATTATTGAAACTGCTATTTGTGAATAATGGAGGGCTGTTGAAAGTTTTAAAGGTGGAATGACATGGTCAGGTATGTCATTTAGGAAGACTGTCCTGGTTGCCAAATGAAATAAGGATGAATGGAGTGGTAGGGGTGGGGAGTGAAATCATGGGAGGATCAAAAGGTTGACATGAGTGATAATGTGGGCATAAAACAGGGAAAAGCCCCAGCCAAGAAAATTCAGAGCACAGGGCTATGTCATTTAGGCAAAAAGTCAGACCAAGGAGACAGAGGACAAGAAATGTTGCACAGCTTGGAAGTGGATAGCTTGATTTTATTTGAAGGAAAGAATGCTGAAGAGGGAAAAGGTCTGGGATTTGGGGGGTGGGGTGAAAGGAAAGATAATGGAGAGAAAAGAAGGAATTTGGTTCAGGACGGGCTGAGTTTGAGGTACCCATAGAGCATCTGGGTGCAGATAATCTTGTTAATTACCTTTTAAGACTACTGTAAAAATCCATCTGGAGCTTTGTACAGGTGGGGCCTGCCACTTGAGTGGTCAGCTCCCACATGGTGGGTAAGAGACTGAAGTGGATGAATTGCCTCATCTCTGAACTATTCAGAGAAAGGAAACACTTCTAACAGTCCCCGGGCCAGTGTCCTGTGTGCCTCTTTACACCTCTGCTCCCAGCCATTAAAGGTCATTCCTCTCTATCCATCTCCCTGCTGACCAGCACCCAATCTCCTCTTCCATCACAACTTTGCCTTTCCAGGAGCTGCCCTTGAGACTCAGCTCACCCAACTTCCCTGGCTGGCTCCTTTGCGGATGAGCCCACCTGTTATCAGCTACTCATTTGCCCAGCACAAAACAGCTCACTCCTCAGGCTGAACCCTCAAAGGCAGACCTGGCAAAACCAGTCATGGAGTTCACGGTCTTCATTTGGGCTCCCCCCAAATAGATTGTGAGACACAGATTTATGTGCACCAATTATTTGGGAGGAGAACCCAAGAAACAGTTAAGAGAGTGGAGAAATGAGTCAGGGAAGGGAAATAAAGAGGTGTGTAAATGAAAAGGTCTCTTCTATGGTCCACTGGGCCTCAACCTCACTGGAAATTCTGGAAGACTGTAGAGAACATACCTCATGGTTGTCCATTATGAGGGACAGCTGTGTATTTCCCCATCAGGTCCCATCCATCATTGTCCAAGAGCTATTTCCTGATGCCCCAGTTCCCCAGAATTTATAGCTTGCATGTGTCCAGGCCTACATTGTCTTAACTACAGGAAAACCTCAGGAAGAGTCACAGAGTTCCCAGTAAGAAGACATGGGTACCTAAGGAGAGATAAGTGCAGGAGAGGTAAGGATGGAGAATCCATGGCATTTGCTGTAGCCACTAATAACTGGAGAATAATCTGTTCAATGGGAGATAGAATCCTTGGGAAAAGCAAAGAAGTTTCTCTCCTGGGAAACTGGCCAATCCTATTCCAAAGGAGAAACCTGAGTCAAATGTGCTTATTTCATGCAGTTAGCAGTATATTTTAATGATCCTAAGAGTTCAGCAGTCACCACTGGCACCAAATTTCTCTTGGCTCTCTCCCTCATTTTCTATACACAGGTCAAAGAACTCTCAGCCTTGAATGAAAACATTATTGACCAAAATTGTTTCAAATGTCAAATACACATCCCAAAAATGAAAACCAATCAAACCAAGGCTTAAAGAAAGTATGTGTATGTCGGACTTACCTTATAAATTACTTTTAGCTTTGATTAAATTCCTTTCTCTCTAACAAGTTTCTAGACTATCAATTATTATAATGGACAGGGCTGCTGGACTTCTAAAGAAGGCTTAGTAATTGCATTCAAATGTATTATTTCAAAACATGCTCGGGACCTGGCATTTGAATGCCAGCCTTGGAGTAGCAAAAGACATGGGGAAGATGGAACACAAAGAAATGGTGAGCCAGCTGGTCAACCAACCAGTCTGATTAATGACAGGCTATGATTAATATTCAAATACACAACCTGAGTAAACTAAATTTTCATGGAAGTGATGTTTACCGAATTGAGCACCACACTATTCTGAATTCTGGGGAATGAATTTACAGCTGTAGAATCTTATAACCCATGTCTCCAAGCACTTTGGGCAACCATTTGCTTTAGTGAAATAAATGGGCATGCAAAGAATTTGCAGCCACAGGTCTTAGAACAAGAAGAAAACCATCTCTGTTGATTTTTCTCCAGGTCACAAATTTAAGTGAAAATAAGTCAATGTTGCCTTTTCCCCAATCTCAACAGGGTGCTGAAGTTTTTGGCTTGGCTTCTGGTATTTACTGCTCTCAGAAAACTTGTCTCCAGAGTAATATTTTTACAACGACATATTCTCCATAAAAAAAATAAATTCTGGACATCAGCTTGCCCTAAGGCAAAAAAAATTATTTGTAGAACTAGCCCTAAGAAAACTTGAGCTGCTTCACCTACAAAATGGTAATCATACCTTTTGTAAAGATTAAATGCATTACCAGCACTGAGTCCATGGCCTGGCACAGGATAGGAATTGAAAAAAAATTTATTCACTTCTCTCAAGTTCCCTAAGGAGCTGTATGGCCAAGTGTAAGAAACATCTTCTGAGGGCGCCTGGGTGGCTCAGTGGGTTAATGCCTCTGCTTTCGGCTCAGGTCATGATCTCAGGGTCCTGGGATCGAGGCCCGCATCGGGCTCCCTGCTCAGCGGGGAGCCTGCTTCCCCCTCTCTCTCTCTGCCTGCCTCTCTGCCTCCTTGTGATCTCTCTCCCTCTGTGAAATAAATAAATAAAATCTTTAAAAAAAAAAAAGAAACATCTTCTGAATCTGATGACTTCTGGAGTTTGAGCCCCATAAGTGACATGAAATAAGGGATTTATTACAGGGACTGGATCTTGTGCAATGAGAGAGCTGGTGGAAAAGTCTAAAATGGCCATTTTCTGCATCTGGTGGCAGGTCTGAAGTCACTGAGATTAGCAGGGTGGGGTATCTGGAAGAAAACTGAACATGAATCAGGAACCCTCAAAGACAGACTAAAGCCCACATCTCTTCTCACTATCTCTAATCTTAATGACATAGGTGACCTTCAGAAGAAACCAGTGCCTTCACCATGTAGCTCAAGATTTGGAAAAGCTGGAGGAGGAGATGAAAGGGAGCCCACATCCACCAGGTGAGCCTGCACACTGGACATCACTCAAGGGTTGCAACTTCCCTTCAGGCTTTCAGACTCATAAAAGCAAAACTAGAACCATGCATAAGAGGGAGTTCTGGGAAATGTAGTTCCATGTAAGCTACAATGACAAAATAGAAAGCCATCATAAATTCCCTGAATAATGAATTGATGTGCCTGCCCCCACTAGGCTTCTTGGAAGATTAAATAAGATAAATAGGGGGGGAAAGGTAAATAGGCATGACACTCCCACATAGTCAATGAGTTCCTCCATCAATCACTCTACAATGTAAGTCCATGCAGAAGTTGACAACATATGACTACCTCTTGCTTAACAACTTAAAATTATTCTCAAAAACCTGTCCATAAAGTAAAAAGTCATTAACTTTTAAATTTTTTCTTTATTAATTGGGGGAAAATATAATGTATTCCATCCCAATCCAAACAGAAAAATATATCACTTGAACAACAGAAACAACTTTACATAAGTAATAAACAATGGGAAAATAACAATTTGAGTTTATACACAAAATATACAGTAATAAAGATATATTACTCTCGTTCCCTTTCCTTTTTTCCCAAACATTTTCTTCACTAATTTTTCAACTTTGGGGGAGTTTATGATTATCTCACACACAGATCACACTTAAATGAATGCATAGGGCAGAAAAACACAGGGCAAAATTAAGACTAATCATGAAAGTCCTTCAAAGTGCATGCAAACTGTACACATGTCCAAGAAATCTGACACTTGCTGAAGCTGCTGCCACTTCACTTCTCACTCAGCCTAAATGCATTGGAGCAAAACTTTAAGGGCTCACCACATAGAGGATACAGCTCAAATTCAACTCATGTGATGTTCTTTGACTAGTGACTGTGGTGTTGAGTAAATTGATTAATGTGTATCTTTGCAGGAAACTGTAGTATCAAAAAATATATATTTTTAGGACACCTGGGTGACTCAGATGGTTAAGTGTCTGCCTTCAGCTCAGATCATGATCCCAAGGTCTCCCTATTTGTGTGTGCTCTCACTCTTTCTCTCAGATAAATAAATAAAATCTTTAAGTTATTTTTATAATATATATTTTTAGTGCATTTGGAGTAAGAAGCTTATTATTTTTTCTTTAGTTGGAAAGTGGGGGGAATAAACTTGGAAAGTGGTGTCCTTTTTCAAGAGTTGCTGTGATGAGAAATTGTCAACTGTACCACCACTGTTAGAGCAGCCTATATAAGATCCTTTACCTACATACTTCGTTCAATTCTCAAAACCACTGTCAAAGTGAGATTTTCATTTAAAAAATTAAATAAAGTATAGTAGGTGCCTCGAACACTATCTGGATTGCTAGAAATGTTTTCTGTGTTCAGAAATCTGACCCCCAAGCAAAAGAGGCTGGGTAATATAGCAGACCCTGCTAGCTATCTCCCCAATACCGATCCTCCCCCTTTACTAACTAAGAAATAGCTGACTGGGCTTGGTATGACCATGTGTCTTGTTAAAAAAAACGCTCAGCCTTCCAGACTCCCTTGCAGCTAGGGGTGGCCATGAGACCCAGTTCTGTCTGATTAGACATAAGCAGAAATATGCCAATCAGAGTTTCCAGGGAAGTATTGTTTTCCAGATAATTAGGTTCTGATTCAACTGAATTTTAACATCTTCTTCCTCCTCTCCCTTCCTAGAAAACAGTCCCAATGCCTGAAGATGCAGGACCCATCATCTGATACTTAGAGCAAAAGTCCCCAATTTAGGATACAGATAATGAAGAGGGAGGGAGAAAGTCTGAGATGTTTATATTAGGAAGGCCCACACAGGCCCTGAACCATCCACCTCTGGTCTTCCTACCACAATAAAGAAGACCTAATGTTATTTAAATCTACTGTTCTATGCAACTAAATGAAGTCCCTATTATGGGAAACAGATTATATGAGTTTATAATTCACATTAACAATATTCTACATATTATAAATAGGATTTAATATTTTATTTTTTTCCTTCTTTATTTTTTATTATTACCCCAAAAATAAACTGGCTTTATAATACATGAGAGGTGATGTGCTTTGCCCAAAATATCCATTTTTAAAATATGCATAATGTAAAAAAATCTTAAATCTGAATTAACAATTTTTTATAGCCCCCCAAAATTGCTTTGAAAATATTCCTTTTAACCAAAGGAAAATTTACATTTCAGGCTAATGATAATAAAATACGATAATGGGATTCCAAATTCATAGGTCATGGTAGGGACAGAAGGCAGTGTCCCTTGGGACTTCATCAAGATTAAAAGCTTTTGCACGGCAAAGGAAACAGTCAACAAAACCAAAAGACAACTGACAGAATGGGAGAAGATATTTGCAAATGACATATCAGATAAAGGGCTAGTATCCAAAATCTATAAAGAGCTTCTCAAACTCAACACCCATAAAACAAATAACCCAGTCAAGAAATGGGCAGAAGACATGAACAGACATTTCTCCAAAGAAGACATCCAAATGGCCAACAGACACATGAGAAAGTGCTCAACATCACTCGGCATCAGAGAAATACAAATTAAAACCACAGCGAGATACCACCTTACACCAGTCAGAATGGCTAAAATCAACAAGTCAGGAAATGACAGATGTTGGCGAGGTTGCGGAGAAAGGGGAACCCTCCTACACTGTTGGTGGGAATGCAAGCTGGTGCAGCCACTCTGGAAAACAGTATGGAGATTCCTCAAAAAGTTGAAAATGGAGCTACCCTACGACCCAGCAATCGCACTACTGGGTATTTATCCTAAAGACACAAAGGTAGTGATCCTCAGGGGCACGTGCACCCGAATGTTTATAGCAGCAATGTCCACAATAGCCAAACTATGGAAAGAACCTAGATGTCCATCAACAGATGAATGGATAAAGAAGATGTGGTATATATATACAATGGAATACTATGCAGCTATCAAAAGAAACGAAATCTTGCCATTTGCAACGACATGGATGGAACTGGAGGGTATTATGCTGAGCGAAATAAGTCAATCAGAGAAAGACAATTATCATATGATCTCTCTGATATGAGGAACTTGAGGGGCAGCGTTGGGGGTCGTTGGGGTAGGGAGGGAAAAATAATGAAACAAGATGGGATGGGGAAGGAGACAAACCATAAGAGACTCCTAATCTCACAAAACAAACTGAGGGTTACTGGGGGGTGGGAGGGTAGGGATAGGGTGGATGGGTTATGGACATTGGGGAGGGTTTGTGCTTTGGTGAATGCTGTGAAAGATGTAAGCCTGATGATTCACAGACCTGTACCCCTNTGGTGAATGCTGTGAAAGATGTAAGCCTGATGATTCACAGACCTGTATCCCTGGGGCAAATAATAATAATAATAATAATTTTAAAAAAGAAGGCAATGTCCCAGTTTGTCTAAAAAGAAAGTCTGATGGGCATTAAGGAGGGCACGTGATGTGAAGAGCACTGGATGTTATATGCAACTGATGAATTGTTGAACACTACATCTGAGACTAATGATGTACTATGTGTTGGCTAACCGAATTTAAATTTTAAAAAAAGACAAACTGTTTAGCAGCAAAAAGAAAAAAAAACCACTGAGAGAAATCTACTATATAGGTCCTTAGATAACGTACCCCCAGTAATAGCTTGCTGAGGCACCCTGAAATTTGCAAAGCATTTTTATTTTACAGCAACCCAATAAAATAAGCAAAGCAAGAATTACAATTATCCTCATTTTACAGATTAAGAAACTAAGGCTGTAAGGTTGGTACTATCAGCCTCGGTTAGCTAAATGAAGGGAGCTTGGGGGGCAAAAGGGAGGCTGTAGGATGGATAAAAAGTTCCATGCAGTCTAGATCAACCTAGCGTTTCCTAGGGAACCCTTCAAGGAAGTAGTTTCACACCTGACGCTGGTACTCAGGGCCAAGACTAGAGCTGGAAAAATTAATTATGAATCATAAAGCAGAAATGGTAGCTAAAACCATGGATTGGCCAACAGAATCCAGGGAGACGAAGACCAAGGACAGAGGTCTGAGACACACTGAAAGGTAGCAAACTAATTGCAGAGGAGGAGCCAACAGGGGAGGTGGAGCAGAGGCTGGAGACAAAGAGGAAAAATCTGAGGAGTGGGAATGGTGGAGCTTTGAATAGACAGTGGTCATATGTTGTCAAGAGCTCAGGAAAGACATGGACCTTGGCTTCGTGAATTGTTATCATTATTTTAAAAATGCAGTGCTTATTGTGTGTCACTTCCAGATCACATTCCCTGTGCCAGCCTTTCACTGCCCTCTCTAAAGGGCTTCATTACAAGGTCATCTACATCAAACATCAAAGTTTGAAAGAGAGATTACAGTATACCTCTGCTGGCCCAATCCCTTCCATTTGGGATCATCAGAAATGCACTTAATGCTCTCTTGCACTGACCCAGTTCAACCAGTGGTCACAAGGTCACGTTCCAGGGGCTGGGAGCCTTGATCATAAGATAGTGTAATTAGTGGTTGCAAAAGCACCTGCCCTCCTGAGAGCAAACCTGGACAACAGCTGCCCCCATGGTAAGCACTTTCTGTGACAAAGGAAATCCAGAGCAATTGTGTTCAAATGGAAAGATTTGCATAGCAGACAGGTGAAAAAAATTCTCTGTTTCAGCGTGGTTCTAATTCTGCACTTCTTTAAAATGTCTAGGACAAACAGACAATAGGACAAACACAAGGGTTGTTCTTTCATGCACCTGCTCTAGATAGGTGATGGTCCAGAAGGAAGAGCTTCTCTGTGGAGAGCTGGATCAGAACACCCTATAGCATCCCAAATTTCCCCCAATACCGTCCTCTCTCCAAGGGTACCCATTTATTCTATCAACTGATGAAAATACATTTTTTAAAAAAGAAGACATTAAAAGTATAAGCACAGGGGTGCCTGTGTGGCTCAGTCAGTTAAACCTCTGCCTTTGGCTCAGGTCTTGATCCCTGGTCCCTGTTCAGTGGGGAGCCTGCTTCTCTCTCTCCCACACCCTCTGCTTGTGCTCTCACTCTCTCCAAATAAATAAAATATTTTCTTTAAAGTAAAAGGACAAAATGAGTGCAACACACAGCTGTCCTACTGGCTAAGCATGGCCTAGACACAGACTGCAGTCCTCTATTATGCTCTAGGATAATTGTGCACAAGTCAGGAGCAAAATCCTGTGTTGTAGGACACATGCATACAGATGTCCCCAAGGCTGAGGCCCATCACAAACATCAAATGAGAGATAGTACTTGCACCCACCAAATATTGAGTACCCGGTATGTGCTAGGTATTTGCAAATGTTTCTTCATTTATTTCTCACAGCAAACATTTGAGGAAGGTACTGGTAAGCCATAGGAAAGATGACAACACTGAGGTCTGAGTGACAAGATCTCATATTAGTAGATGGAGAAACCAGAAATCAAATGCAGCCTTGCTTGACTCCAAAATTAATATCCCTTAAATACACATGCCAAGCTGGTTCCAGGGTTTGGTGTATTTTATTTTCTATAACTTCCTCCTCACAAAGCAAAACCCAAATATAGTTAAAGGCATTCTGTGTTTAAAATCCCATGGTACTCAGTTCAGTTTGGACAAAATGCTGCTTCAAAGTTAACTTTTCTCTCTTTTCTAGCAGGACAGATCTCAAAATTAATTTTCCCCATTCCATTGATTTCAACCATTTGTTTACATCTTTACAATTTAGCTTCTAGTAAAATGTGCCTTTAAATTCTACTTTTTTTAGTTAAATAAATACATTTAAAGGCAGAAAACCAGTATCACCATAAGTGGCAGTCAACTTTGACAATTGGTACATAACTCTAAAAAGCAATATAAAAACACCCATTCTTGTTTATAACAGCTTTATTCATAATTGCCAAAACTTGGAAAGAAATACAATATCCTTGAGTAAGTGAACAGATAAACAATCTGGTCCATCCAGACCATGGAATATTATTCAGCACTGAAAAGAAGTGAGTGATCAAGCCATGAAAAGGTATTGAGGATACTTGAGTGTACGTTACTACGTGGAAGAAGCAAGTCTGAAAAGGTAACATAATGCATGATTTCAACTATATGACATTCTAGAAAAGGCAAAACTATGGAGACAGTAAAAAGTTCAGTGGTTGCCAGGGGATGGTACGAAAAGAAAGATGGAGCACAAGGGATTCTTGGAGCAGCAAAATTATTCCATATGATATTATAATGGTGGATATGTGTCACTATACATTTTCCAGACCTATAGATGGACAACACCAGGAGTGAGCCCTAATGTAAACTATGGAGTCTGGGTGATAATGATGTGTTAATGTTGGTTCATCAGTTGTAACAACTGTACCACTTTAGTGTGGATTGCTTGTGGGGGAGGCTGTGCATATGTGGGGATAGAGAACATCTGGAAAATCTCTGTACATTCTGCTCAATTTTCCTATGAACCTAAAACTGCTTTTAAAAAATAAAGTCTATAAATATAAATAAACCATAGTATATAAAATGTACTCATGCTCTGGCTGAAATCATTCTATAAGGATGCACAGAAATTATTGTTAGAGAAATAATGCATCGTTGATAAATCGCTAGTCCCCCAGATGTAGTGAGAAATAATCTTGGGCATGGAACTTTCTTTCCTGTTGTCCAGAGATGACCATTAGAATAGGCAACAAGTGTATATGCCACCCAAAACAGTACACTGCTGTTAGGTCTTAAGAGAGCTGGGTTTCTTATTTATTAGTATTTTTTAAAGTAAGCGAAAAATAAATAAGGAACATAAGTAATAAAGCCATAACTTCTTAGGTGGCTCTGTATATATTTCTTTTTTAATTTTTTATTCAAATTCAATTTCATTAACATATCGTGTATTACTAGTTTCAGAGATAGGATTCAGTGATTCATTAGTTGCATACAACACACAGTATTCATTACTCCAAGTGCTCTCCTTAATGTCCACTACCCAGTTACCCCATTTCCCTCACATCACCTCTCCTCTAGCAACCCATAATTTGTTCCTTAGAGTTAAGAGTCTCTTATAGTTTACCTCCTCTGTTTTCTTCTTTTTTTTTAAATTTTATTTTTATTCTTTGCCCAAGGGGTACAGGTCTGTGAATCATCAGGCTTACATCTTTCACAGCATTCACCAAAGCACAAACCCTCCCCAATGTCCATAACCCATCCACCCTATCCCTACCCTCCCACCCCCCAGTAACCCTCAGTTTGTTTTGTGAGAT
>LNAC01001775.1:80099-98643 GCA_002007465.1 Ailurus styani
TCTCTTTGCTTAGAGGACCCCTTTCAATATTTCCTGTAGGGCTGGCTTGGTGTTTGCAAATTCCTTGAGTTTTTGTTTGTCCTGGAAGATTTTTATCTCTCCTTCTATTTTCAGTGAGAGCCTAGCTGGATATAGTATTCTAGGCTGCATATGTTTCTTGTTTAGTGCTCTGAATATATCATGCCAGCTCTTTCTGGCCTTCCAGGTCTCTGTGGATAGGTCTGCTGACAATCTAATATTTCTACCATTGTATGTTATAGACCTCTTGTCCCGAGCTGCTTTCAGGATTTTCTCTTTGTCACTAAGACTTGTAAGTTTTACTATTAGATGACGGGGTGTGGACCTATTTTTATTAATTTTGGGGGGGCTTCTCTGTGCCTCCTGGATTTTGATGCTTGTTCCCTTTGCCAGATTAGGGAAATTCTGTATTAAGATCTGCTCCAATATACCTTCTGGCCCTCTCTCAATCTCGTCCTCTTCTGGGATCCCAATTATTCTAAGATTATTTCGTCTTATGGTATCGCTTATCTCTCGAATTCTCTCCTCATGGTCGAGTAGTTGTTTACTTTTTTTTCATCCTCTTCTTTTTTCTCTGACATTTTGTCTTCTAAATCACTAATTCTATCTTCAGCTTCATTTATCCTAGCAGTAAGAGCCTCCATTTTCAATTGCACCTCATTAATAGCTTTTTTGATTTCAGCTTGGTTAGATTTTAGTTCTTTTATTTCTCCAGAAAGGTCTTTTATTTCTTTAGAGACAGCTTCTCTATTTTCTTCCATTTTTTTTTCAAGCCCAGCCAGCACCTTAAGAATCGTCATTCTGAACTCTGGTTCTGTCATATTACTAATGTCCGCATTGATTAGGTCCCTAGCCGTCATTACTGGCTCTTGTTCTTTTTTTTGTGTTGATTTTTTCCGCCTTGTCATTTTATGCAGATAGGAATAGATGGATGAGAGAACTAAATACTAAAGGGTAGCAATGACCCCAGAGAAATATACACTAACCTACTCAGAAGAGACCTGGAACTGGGGAGAAAAGTAAGAGGGGAAAAAAAACAAAACCAAAAACAGACAAACAAAAAAAAAGACCAAAAACACAAAATCATACAAAAACAAAACAAACAAAAATGAATAAAACAAAATCCTATATCTATATTATCTATTTCTGTTTCTATATCTATGTCTGTCTATGAATCTATCTCTATATCTATCTCTATCTATCTATATCTATTAGATTGGTGAATTGAACAGACCCTATAAGTATCCAAAAAATAAGGTTCAAAACAATGAAGGGATAAAATATGATTATAACAATGAAAATTTAAAAAAAATATAAAAAGTGTTGATACGATATGAGTTAAGAACGTTAAAATAGGAAAAGGGAAAAATTTTAAACGAAAAAAGTAAGAAAAAAATTCAAAGAAAAGAAAAAAAAATTCAATAAATTTAACTTTGAACGACTGAAGAATCATGGGGGAAAAGCCATGAATTGAATCCGTTGCTTTTCCGTATTTCTGAAGTTCCGCAATGTTCAGCAATCTTGAACTTGACTTTTTTTTTTTTTGACTGGATGGTTTTTTTTTTCCTCCCTTGGTCTTCTGGGGGAGGGGCCTATTGCTGTGATTCTCAAGTGTCTCTGCCCGAGGCGGTTTCCCACCGCCCTTGCCAGGGGCCAGGCTAAGTAATCAGCTCGGGGTCCCTCTGGGGAGCTTTTGTTCCCTGAATGCTTTCCGTACCTCGTTGGAGGATGGGACTGAAAATGGCGGCTCCCAGTCTCCGACCCGGAGGAGCCGAGAGCCTGGGGCCTCAGTCCTTAGCGAGCCTCAGAGAAAAGCAGTCCCTCCCGTCTCCTGGTCTCTGGCCACGCTCCGAGCTCACCCTGCCTGTGACCGAGCATCTCTGTCTCTGGCACGGCCCCGTTTAGAATCTCCGAAGCCAGCAGATCCTGCAGCCACTCCTGCACCGCTCCTCCCGGAGGAGGAAGGAGGGGGTCTCTCCGGGTCTGCCGCCCGTGGGGTCCCTGCTCACAGATCGGTGGCCTGGCTGCGCTTCAGATCACAGCCCAAGGTAACCCCGAGCTGAGAGACACCTCAGCTCAGCTCCGTCTCTCCCACCGGCTTCTCTCTCAGACCTGGGAGCTCGGTCGCACTCAGACACCCCTGGTCTTTTTGTGTCCCCGTGGGTCCTGAGACCACACTGTCCCTGCAGGGGCTTCACCCCCCGCTTGGTCTCTGGGGCGACGTCCCTCAGTGGAGCCGACTTCTAACAGTTCCGAGTCTGTGCTCCGCTGCTCGCTCCCTTGCCGGCAGCCGGCCCCTCCCCCCGGGGTCTATCTTCCCGTCGCCACAGATTCATTTCTCCGCACGTCCTACCTTCCAGAAGGCGGTCTATTTTCTGTTCCTAGAATTGCTGCTCCTCTTCTCTTCGATCTCCGGTATAATTTTTAGGTGTTCAGAATAGTTTGATAGCTATCTGGGTGAATTCCCGGGACCTGATGATAATCGGTCTCCTACTCCTCCGCCATCTTGCCGCTCCCCCTGTTTTCTTCTTATTTTATTTTTCCTTCCCTTCTCCTGTGTTCACCTGTTTTGTTTCTTAAATTCCACATGAGTGAAATCGTATGTTATTTATCTTTCTCTGACTGACTTATTTCACTTAGCCTAATACCCTCTAGTTCTATCCGTGTTGTTGCAAATGTCAAGATTTCATACTCTTTGATGGCTGAGTAATATTCCATATATATATATATTCATATTTGTATGTATACATTCATATATATTCATATTTGTATGTATATATTCATGTGTGTGTGTATATATATATATATATATAAAGAGAGAGAGACAGACAGAGAGATACCAGATCTTTATCCATTCATCTGCTGATGGATATCTGGGCTCTTTCCATAGTCTGGCTATTGTGGACATTGCTGCCATAAACATTGGGGTACAGGTGCCCCTTCGAATCACTATGTTTGTGTCCTTTGGATAAATACCTAGTAGTGGAATTGCTGGGTCATAAAATAGCTCTATCTGTAACTTTCTGAGAAACCTCCACACTGTTTTCCAGAGTGGCTGCACCAGTTTGTATTCCCACAGTGTAGGAGGGTTCCGCTTTCTCCACATCCTTGCAAACATCTGTTGTTTCCTGACTTGTTAATTTTAGTCATTCTGACCAGTGTGAGGGGATATCTCATTGGGAGTGGGGGTTTTTTGCACATATTTTATTTTTTTTACATCTTAATTTAATTTTATTTTTTTCAGTGTTCCAAGATTTATTGTTTATGCACCCCACCCAGTGCTCCATGCAATACGTGCCCTTCTTAATACCATCTTATTGTGGTTTTGGTTTGTATTTACCTGATGGCAAGTGACGTGGAGTATTTTTTGTGTGTGTCTGTTGGCCATTTGCATGTCTTCTTTGCAAAAGTATCCGTTCATATCTTCTGCCCATTTCTTGATTGAATTTTTTATTTATTAGGTATTGATTTTAACAAGTTCTTTATAGATTTTGGATACCTGCCTTTTATCTGATAAGTCATTTGCAGATATCTTCTCTCATTCTGTAAGTTGCCTTTTAGTTTTGTTGACTGGTTCCTTTTCTGAGCACAAGTTTTTTATCTTGATGAAGTCCTAATGGTTCATTTTTGCTTTTGTTTCCTTTGTCTTTGGAGACATGTCTAGTAGGAATTTACTGCGGCCCAAGTCAAAGTGATTGCTGCTAGGTTCTCTTCTAGGATTTTGATGGATTCCTGTCTAACATTTAGGCCTTTCACAAACTTTAAGTTTATTTTTGTGTATGGTATAAGAAAGTGGTCCAGTTTCCTTCTTCTGCATGTGGCTGTCCAACTTTCCCAACACCATTTGTTGAAGAGACTGTCTTTTTCCCATTGGACATTCTTTCCTGCTTTGTTGAAGATTAGTTGACCATAGAGTTGAGGGTCCATTTCTGGGCACTCTATTGTGTTCCACTGGTCTATGTGTCTGTTTTTGTGCCAGTACCATACTGTCTTGATGATTACAGCTTTGTAATAGAGCTTGAAGTCTGGAATTCTGATGCCACCAGCTTTGCTTTTCTTTTTCAACATTCCTTTGGCTATTCAGGGTCTTTTCTGATTCCATATAAATTATGCGATTGTTCCAAGGAGAGCTGGGTTTCCATAACAACATCATGCAGCTTAAAGATGGATTATACCACACCTGATAAAAAGCAAACCATGAGCCTTGACTCCTTGATGCAGATAATCAGAGCCAGCCAGATCGAAATAAAGTAGTTGAGTTTGGGCTTTGATGACTCCTAATATCCCTTTCCAGTTCCCTACAAGTTTTTCACCCACCCTTGATACCTCTGCCAGGCCCCGTTCTTTATTCAGTCCCTCAAGAGCCTTTCCTGAAGTAAGTTGTTACCTAGCCCTTGCCAAAGATTGGGTGATGAGGCTTCTGGCTGTGCTGTGCAGCAGTAGATGCACTGAAGAAGAGATCTGGGACACCCCACACCCTCCAGACTCTGTGGAATTGCACATCTAATATTAGATGTCCATGCATCTTGTGGAGCAAGTGATGGGATTGTTTAAGCCAGTGGGGCATCCCCAGGTCTCTCAGATCTTGCCAACTACCTTTTCATGAGGAGATCTTTACACTTTACACACAACCACTTGTTTTCTTTTCAAAAGTTTTAAGTGTCAAGCTCTAATTAATCACCAAGAAATTTTCATCCTTGCCAATATTGAAAAAAAAACTATGAGAGAAAGTCCTATATTTTAAAGATAAAACTTGCAAGGATAATCCACAGCCTACATTTGTCAAAGT
The DNA here is from genome assembly GCA_002007465.1 of Ailurus styani. Classification (NCBI taxonomy): domain Eukaryota; kingdom Metazoa; phylum Chordata; class Mammalia; order Carnivora; family Ailuridae; genus Ailurus; species Ailurus styani. The sequence continues at coordinate 84,907 of LNAC01001775.1, forward strand.
AAGAAAAATAGGTTGTGTGTGTGTTTGTGTTTTTAGTACTTCCTGACTAGGCACCTCTATTTTAGCATTTCTCATATTGTACATCTTTCTTCCTGAGTTTGGGAAACACCAGAATCATTTCTTACTTGGATCCCCAGGTTAGTGTTGGATCATAATACTTAATAAGTAAGGTAGGGGCACCTGGGTGGTCCAGTTGGCTGAGTATGTGACTCTGGTTTCAGCTCAGGTCCTGATCTTAGGGTTGTGAGATTGAACTCCATGCCTAGTTTTGTGCGCTCAGCATGGAGTCTACTTAAACATTCTCCCTCTCTACCCCTCCACACATACATATTCTTTCTCTCAAACAAATAAATATTTTTAAATAATATTTAATAAGTAAATTAACAAGTGAATAAATGAGTTTTCTATTTTGGAACTCATTCTCATGTGAATGTAGTGTTTCACCCACATCACTTCTACTTTTGAATCTTAAAATCAAGATATTTGCAGGAAAAGTCCTAAGTTTTTGAATCACTTTCCTTTAAACATGTAAACAAATGCATATTTAAATTCTCAAAAAGAGCCAATGACAACTTTGACCTGCATTCAACTGCCTAGTTGGGCTCTTGACCTAAGTATGAGCTGTAGGTCCTTGGACTTCTCAGCCTCCGTGTATTAGTTTTCCATCTGCAATTCAGGAGGTCCATATAGATATAAACTCTATAGTGTGAAGCACGGGAAATAATCCTGGAAGTCCAGTTGTCATATATACATTTGCCATGAATTTACTGCCCTGGGCTAGTCATATTACCCCTCAAGACCTCAGCTTATAAGCCTAGATGTTTAGAGCAGTTAAAAGATGTCCTTATCTTGAAAGTCACTAAGACAGTTTCCTCATAGCAAGATTTGCAAAGTCCTGTCGCTTGCTTCTCTTTCTATATAACATCTCTCACATTCTCCAAGATGCCAGTCTAGTTCAGACCTTCATTACTCAACCAGTTTGGATTCCCCCAAAAACAGAACCTGGCACAAAAATTTGGATGCAAGTCTTTAATTTGGGAAGTGATCCCAGGAAGCACTGAGAAGGACAAAAGAAAGAAGACAGTCAATCAATAAAGAGTGTGAGGATAAGGGGTGCCTGGGTGGCTGTCAGTTAAGCATCTGCCTTCAGGTCAGGTTGTGATCTCAGGGTCTTGGGATCGAGCCCCACATCGGACTCCCTGCTCAGCTGGGAGTCTGCATCTCCTTCTCCTGCCCCCAACTCGGGCACTCTCTCTTTTTCTCAAATAAATAAATAAAACCTTTTTTAAAAGAGTATGAGAATGAACAGGTAGCTGCTATGGGCAATTGGGACTCAATCCACTGGAACTCTCTGAGAAACAGTGAGGAACACACCTCAGAGTACACCTGTACACAGGTGAGAAGCTGGGGAATTCATTAACCAATGCCCCCCAACTGGTCCAGAGTTTCTCCTTGGACATTAACACTCTGCCACTTTTAATTTGCCCCACATTCAGGCTGAGCATGCTCCTAAAGCCAGAGAACACCCTTCAGTAGAGAGAGGTAGGAATTTATCCATGTGTAGGAACTATATTAGAAGGCCAACAGTGTTTCTTACAATTACCTTCCATCTAGACCACTATGGGACTATCTTCCCATCTCATCTCCCTTTAGTAAGGTCCATCTTACCCACTGCTACATCTCTGAAACCAATGGACCAAGAGTTCCTACAGTGCATTACAGGAAGCACACTCCAATGAATTCAGTCAGTGAATGGATAGATGAAAGGATGGAAGGATGGATGGATGGATGGATGGATGAAAACTATTATGTTCAAAGCAACACTATAAAGATGAAATCCACATTTATTATCTCTTGCTTCATAAGAAATTGCCCCAAAACTTAGTGCCTTAGAACAACAAACATTAATTTTTATGTCACAGATTTTCTGAGGGTCGGGAATCCAAGAACAGCTTAACTGGGTTGTGGTGGTTCAGGGTCTTCCATGCGGTTGCTGTCAAGCTGCCCCCCCACAGCCACCATCATCTGAAGGCTTAAATGGGGCTAGAGGATTTGCATTCAGAATGGCTCCTTGTTGTGGCCACTGTTGAGAGACCTCTGTTCCTTGCTGACTGTTAGCAGGGAGACTTGTGCCCTCATTTTGGAACTCCTACACCATCATTCCCATCTTCCTCTATTTAGAAGTCACTCACCAAATCCAAACTAGTCCACAAGCTAGAGAGAGAAATTCAGCTCCATCTTTTGAAGGGAATGTCAAAGAACTTGTGGATATGCCATAAACCACAATAACAACCACATTTTCCTCCAAATCCCTTGAATCCAACCACATAAAACACTCATTCTCCAACTGTATTCAAGTCCCTTAGCCTTGTCATATCCCCCTGCCACTCTTTGATAATCCTCATACTAACCCAGTTGATCCAGTTGTCTGCTGAACATCACACTTGCATGTTGCTCCCCAATCTCTGAGTCTTTCTTGCTGCTCTTCTTTGAATTGGAATATTCTACAGATTTTGGCATAGTCACATCCTACCCATCCATCAAACAGAACTCAAATTTCACCCTCTCCATGATGCATTTCCATAATGCCTCCACTGAAATCTTAAAGCACTTCATACCATGTATGACACCAGTCATTTTTTTTACTTCAAATTATATTAATCCCTATGTCTTATCTTTCCTAATTAGACTATAATTTCCTTGAAGTAAGGACTGGGCATATCATAATATGTTCAAAAATGCTTCCCAGGGCGCCTGGGTGGCTCAGTGGGTTAAAGCCGCTGCCTTCGGCTCAGGTCATGATCCCAGGGTCCTGGGATCGAGGCCCACGTCGGGCTCTCTGCTCAGCGGGGAGCCTGCTTCCTTCTCTCTCCTCTCTCTCTGCCGACTTGTAATCTCTCTCTCTGTGTCAAATGAATAAATAAAAAAAATGCTTCCCAAATAACCTATTATTTACTTGATGAACTAGACCAGGAATCAAGAAATGTTTTCTGTTAAAGGCCATATAGCAAATATTTTAGGCTTTGCAAGCTATATGATCTCTGTCACAACTACACACTCTGCTGTGTAGTGCCACAGCAGCCATAGTCTGTAAGCATGTGGGTGTGGCTGTGTCCCAATCAGGCCTTATTCACAAAACAGGCACCTTGGCTAGATTTAGCACATGGGCCATGGTTAGCCAATGCCTGAATTAAAATATTCCTTAGGTATCATCAACCTCTTGAATGCTAAGATTCAGATATAGTGACTGGTGTTAACTACTTTTATATACTTTCCTTTGGAATTTTTTTTCTGTTGTGGAACTGTATTATTTTCTGCTGTTTCTGCAATCTGGCTGCATTTCCTTCATAATAAGGAAAAGAAGATTTTAATCTTACACATTTTTGATAGCTTTACAAGTCATTCTAAGAGATGAGAGACTGGATGAGGTATACACACGATTATATACTAACAAAGTCCTTAATCTTTTTCTAAGACAAAAGTATCTATTTTATAATTTCCTAGTTCATGTGAAAAGCAACTTCTTTTATTCCCAGACAACAATTCTGCTGTCTGTGGTTCTGTGCTGGTTAAACAGTAATTTCCATTCAAAGCTGAGATTTAGACCATCGTTTAATAAAACAGTCTTAATTTCAACTTTGACTCATATACTTAAATTAATAGCTTCTTTTAGAAAAATATATGTGCATTAATAGTAATAGTTTAAGAATCAGTGACCCACAATCATATACATAAAAATAATGTAATTATTTAAATAGTGAAGTTGAGTTCAAATAATGTATAATACGAAAAAGAAATAATTGTCAAGTTTTAGTGAGACAGCAAGAGAATGTGAAGGTATATATGTTTGAAATGTCAAATTACAGATTTTCAGAGGAAATAATATGGTTCAACAAAGTCTCTCTTAAAAAATTCGACTTCTGGCTAACGGAATTTAAATTAAAAAAAAAACTCAACTCCCCTTTACAATGGTGAACACAAAGCTTGAAAACTACCCTGGTGATAAATGAAACTTGCTGTTTTCAGGGAAATGTCAGGATGCAAACTATACTCTTGTTTGAACAGAGCTCAGAGAGAGGCCACTGTGTGTGTTTGACAGTGACAAATAGCTTCCAAAGAAAATGAGGCAGCATCTGCCCATCCCTGACTTCAGAGAACCTGTTTTGCAGGCTGTCAAACCTTTGGCCTCCTTTATATCTGTCTCAAGTGATCATGGGAAATGATTGTGAATTGCATACTGTCTTCAAATTTACACAGACCCCTTCACTGCAAATATTTCATGCCACCTTAAACTCCATATGTGAGAAAAGTGTTTCCTGAAATGCAATTAATAAATAAATGTTGAAGACATTCAACCAGCTTTGACAATCTCCTCTATCTTTGCTGACAATAGCTCCTCCCTGGCTGTCTGTGGAACTTTGAGGAAAGGCTATTTAAGCCTCAGTATCTCAAGGTCACCAGAATTTTAAAAAAAAGAAAGAGAGAAAGAAAGGATGCTTATCTCACAAGTGAGAAAATGAATACTTAGGTCAAATTCTGTGACTGCTGATTACAAATGATGGACAAAATTTGCTGAGTTAGTTAGCTCTGGGAAATGATGGGAGAATCTAGAGGGGTTTTTTATAATACTGTGGAAAATTTTTATTCTAATTATAGGAATATTTCTATTCTAATTATATGACTGTCCTGTCAACAAGAGAATGAATAAATAAATTGTGGTTCATTTTTACATTATAATATGGTACACAATAAAAAAGGACAAACCACTGGTACATGGTATCTCACAGACATAATCTTAAGCAGAAGAAGACAGACACAAGAGTACTAACAGTATGATTCCATTTGTGTGAGGTTGAAGAACAGGCAGACTACCTTGTGGTGATAGAAATGGTGTGGTGTGGGGATGGTGGTTAATTCTGGGTGGACATGGGATTTTAGTGGGAAGGAGTCCTATGAAGTCCCCACCTTGGTAGTAATTACATGGATCTATATAATTTCATTAAAAAATCATCAAGCTGTACTTTAGTGAACCTATGCTAATCCTCATTTTTTTAAATCTTGAAAATAAAATATTAAGAGATTGTAAATAATTCTAAAATAAAAGACAGTAACTGTAGAAAAGATTCAACAGGACACCACCAAATTGGTAAGTGGGGAGTACAAACTGGGGAATATAGGTAGAGGACAGAGGAAAATGGAGGAAAGAAGAAGTAAGAGTAGAAGCAGGAAAGGAAAGCATTAACTGTGAGTGAAATATAGGAAGAATTAGCTATGTCTCTACCTTCACAGAATCCCATGTGACCTACAGTTTCTTCATGTCTAGCTTTTAATCTCCTATTTTCTTTCTTTTTTAAGATTTTATTTATTTATTTTGGAGAGAGAGGGATAAAAGGAGTATGGGGGGAGAAGGACAGAAGGAGAGGGAGAGTAGTTCAGATTCCCTACTGAGCACAGAACCCAACACAGGGCTCCATTTCGCAACACTGAGATCATGACCTAAGCCGAAACCCAGAGTTGCATGCTTAACCAACTGAGCCACCCAGGCTCCCTAATCTCCTTTTTCTAATCAAGAAGAATAAATTAGCAAAAAAGAGCTAGAACTTTTGGACTCCCACCACCCCCCAAAAAAGTAAGGTAGAGGCAACTGGCCTTATGATCATAAATCAAAACATACTAGAAAAGCACAAAAATCCAGTCAGTATGGTAATGGTACAAAACTACCAAGGCAGGCTAAAAGGCAACCCAGAAACAAGGACCTTTACTTTAATTTAATACAGATGGTCCCCAAATTACTGTGGTTTGACTTAGGATTTTTCAAGTTCATGATGGTGCAAAAGAGATACACATTTAGTAGAAATTGTACTTGGAATTTTGAATTTTGATCTTTTCCTAGGCTAGCAAAATGCAGTATGTGTTGCTGGGCAGTGGCAGAAGATGCAGCTCCCAGCTAGCCAACGCAATCACGAGGGTCAATAACTGAGATAAAGATATGAATGAAGGAGTTCCTGGGTGGCTCAGTCAGTTAAGTGTCTGCCTTCAGCTCAGGTCCATCTCAGAGTCCTGGGATCAAGACCGACATCAGGCTCCTTGCTCATCAGGAAGTCTGATTCTCCCTCTCCCTCCACCTGCCACTCCCCCTGCTTGTGCTCTCTCTCTCTCTCTGTCAAATAAATAAAATCTTTAAAAAAATTAAAAAGAACCATTCTGTAGCCATACAGGCCATTCTGTTTGTCACTTTCAGTACAGTGTTCAAAAAATTGTGTGAAAGAGACAACACTGTATTTCAAAATAAGCTTTGTGTTAGATGAAGGTGGGAGCTAAGATGGCTGTGTAGTAGGAGGACTCTAGACTTGCTTCATCCCTTGAACAAAGCTAGATAACTATCAAATCATTCTGAATACCCAAGAAATCTCCCTAAGAACTGACAGAACAAACTGCACTACTAGAGGGACAGAAGAAGCACATCAAAGAAGGTTGAAAGAGTAGAGACGTGGTTTGGGGGAACCCTTACATCTTACAGACAAGGCAACTGAAGCTTAACCTGATTGTTGGCAGGAAGTCTCAGTTGCTAACCACGTGGACCTCTTCATAGGGTTGCTTGAGTGTCCTCATGACATGGTAGCTGGTTTCACAGAACATGTGATCCAAAAGAAGTAAGGCAGAGTCACAACATCATTTATGACATAACCTCAGAATCCACAGGCTATCATTTCTATAGAATCCTGTTAGTGACACAGGTCAGCTCTTTTCAATGGGAGAAGGGCTACAGAAGCACATAATCCCCTGGAGGAGAGAATCAGTGGAGGCTGTCTCAGAGGCTGGCCATCATGGGGATCTTCAAGGAGGGCAAGAGGATTTCACTGGAAAACCAGAGACCAAGCCGATGTTTTGTTTTGTTTCCTTCATGATATTTATTTATTTACTTATTTAGCTAATGTTTTGAATATTTTCTGTCAGATTTTTGGTTGCTGTATCTCTCCACACCATCCTGGGAGTCAATTCTTCAAAGACTAAACAACAAATTATTTTCTTGCTTGAGGATGTTGGGAACCATGGTTTCTGAGCCAACAAGCACATATGTGTGGAGACAAGATGGCAAATTTTTGGTGTCCTCAGATAAAGTCAGATCCTAGGGAGAAGCACTTCTTTGGCCCATAGCCTCTTTATCTCTTTCAGACCATAAATTCCTCACCTTTCCCATATATTCCTTTCCAACTCAGTATAATTTGCATTGGGTAAGTTACTTGTTAGTGCCATCATTCAGCAGATAGAAATTGAGTGCTGGTTACCTGCCAGAACTCCCTGCCAGGTGCTAGAAACTCAAGGCTGAAATACACACATTTTCCCAGGAAATCAGGTAGCAGGTGACATACAGAGAGTTCCAAAATCTTTTAACCTCAGCAATGTAGAATTCCTGTGGACATCTACATTTTAAGTTAGAGGATTGTGTCCAATTTTCCAAAAGTAAGTCATTTCCATTGCCATGACTGTAGATCTGTGTCCTGGAATAAGGTAACTAAAGTTTCGAGTCACTGCCCTGAATGAAGCCATTTGACAAGGATGCAATCTGGCACGTAGTTTTCAAGTTCTTCTTCCAAAAATCCATAGATCTCACTCCCTGAGGTTTCAAGCCTCAGAACTGATGGAAAAACAAGGTGGTCTTAGGAGATACCAGTGAATAAGCCCCCAGGTTCCCTAAAGGAACTGTTTTGAAGCCTCCCATAATATAATTTTTGTTGAACTATAACCTGATGCTCTATATATTTTGTGACCAATACCAGAAAAAAAGATATGAAGAATGTGGGGAAAATATCTATTTTATTTATATTTCAGGTAGCACCTTTCTCCAAGGAGCTCATAAAGCTGCATGAACACTAGTCAACATTATATATGGTGCTTCTGTTCTCACATGTTTGTTTGAATTGTTCAGTTCTGTTTCCGCTCTGGTTTCTTTTTTTCCTGTCTTTCTGCTGTTGCTACTTGCAGTTATAATGTTCTGGTATATCCATTTACTAAAGTGACTCAAGACTTATGTTTTAGCAAGCTAGAGTAACAAAATGGCATGCTTTAAAAAAGAATATTTGTGTATTACTACAACCTGGTGATTCAGCCTTTTATATATTACATATTGAATAAATGCATGAGCATACTATGGAATATTAACAGCATGTCTTGCTTATGTCAAAGTGCCAGTAAATGTACATCCAGCCACTGGGAGCAAAGTAGGGACAGGTGTTCTTCCTATGAGGGACTGGTTCAGAGAATGACATGTGACCCAATGGGGATCAAGATAATAGCTTTAGTAGGTGATTTGGCAGTAGTTGGACAGGAAAATGTAAATTGGATTTGAAGCCAGGATAGGCCTCCTAGGCCTGCCCTGAATGGAAAGACCAACACTTTCATGGCTCCTGCAATGAGCTCCAGGTGGGAAGCTGAGTCTCCCTACCCAGGGCTTCAGAAGAGTGGAAAGAGAAGCACATCCTGGGCTGTTTACAGCATGAGAGCAAGGGGGTCCTGGCACAGTCTACTGATGATGAGAGAGGTGGCACAGGAAAGGAGAAGGTGGGGCCTGGGTTTTGGTTTTTGTTATTCAGTTTGTTTCTGCTATTCAGGTCCAGTATCCCCAGCATTGGGCAGTACAGACCTAAAAAAATCCAGCAAACTATCACGAACCATATTAGCTCTTTCCTTTGGAGAAGTGTAAGCAAGGGAGAGGCTGACAGTTTCCATTCCATGATTGATCCTCCTGAAGAGAAAGATATCATGTGAGGAGGGAGACATTGCCCATTTTACATGCATTTGACAAAAGATGGGGTCATTGAAGAGACTTTTTTAATAATGGACATTTTTAAGGTTGTAGAGTGGAGGAATGTGGGCAAGAACATTACTTAAGCCTCCATCTTGACAATAGCCATTAGTCAGCCGCCATGACATTTGGAGGAGAAATGAGGAAAATAACCATTACCATGTTGTCATAAGCTGTTTCGTGGCCACTAAAAAGTAATCTTATGGTTTGACCTCCTTCACCAAATAACAGACAGGCTTCTCCCTTCATTCTACTCACTGCCTCCCCTTCCAAACCCAACCCTGAGACCACATTTTCTATCCAGCCTCAAACTAAGGTCAAATTCTAGCCATGTTGGTGATGTCTCTTGGTTCGTTTCCTACAGAAGGAAAACGGTAACTGAGGAGTTGTGTGGCTTGTACTTCCTGGCGTTATGAATAAAGCACTTATGTGCTTAGTTCCTTTTAGGCCAAGCCAATTGTCTTTCAGTCCCAATGTACAATTTGCTTCACTGCGTACATGTCCCAAAGGCAATAAATATCCTAGCCCTGTTTTCTAAATCAACTGACTGCTAGAGACCAATATCACCTGAAAAGTTTCCTGCCACATGTATCTCTTCATATTGGGGAGGGGAGGTGCAGGGGTGTGGCATGGTTACATGTGAGGTCCCAAGTCTTAGGTTGTGTTCACGAATGAATGATGAATGTGACTGCCTTCATCAGAAGTGTGGCTTCAGCCAAGCTCAGGATGAGAACAGAGGCTTGGGTGACCAAACGAGCGAGCTGACCCCTGCCAGCACTGTAGCCACTACTCATCTGGCTCCTCCTCTGCCTGCTGACACATCCAAACACTCTCCTTGTTGCCTTGGCAGAGGTGTCAGTCTTTAGATGTGGCTTCCACAGGGAGCTGTGGAGTCCTGGATGAAGACCTGGCCCAGATTCTGGTTCTGCACATAACTAGACATGTCAACTCCAGAAAATCATTCAGTCCTCTGAGTCTGACACTCATGACCTGCAAGATGAGGGTAAATGAGAACTTTTTCTAAAAAATATATACATTATTCCAGCTATGGTGGACTAGTTTATAATAAACAAAACCTCCCACATTGAACAACTAAAATTTGGATAGAATATTTAAAGTACTTGTTTGGAGGCAGCAGAGAGTTGAGAAGGTAACAAGAATTTGAGGGGCCATGATCCAAAGCAGAAGAAAAACAGAGGTGAACATATGTCTGGTCCAGCTTTTCTCCTTGACAGAGTTCTAGATTCCAAAGCAACAACCTAAGGGCCTAAACACTGAGTGGCAAAACAAACAGACAAAACTAGGAGAAAGTGATGGCCAGAAGTCTGAGATATGCTAGGAATAGCTTTAAGTGTTCTCACAAAAGTAGGTGGAAGAAACAAAAATTAGACCTCAAAGCTGACCAAAGAGGAGAAACCCTGGACAACACCACTAGCTTTGTGGGGGACTGTTGCAAGGATACACCCTAGGAGTAAAAGCAAACCAGGTAAACCAACAGATCACTCAAGACAAAGGAGCTCAGCTCCTGACCAGAATAGGATGACCTCCCCTTCTTTACTAGCTTGCATGAAGCACAAGTGAAGCCTAGGAAGAGAAGACTGGTACAGAGCTTCAAGATCACTCCAACATTTATCAAATACAGTGTCAGGCATTTTTTCTTTTCCTTTTATTTAATTTAAATTCAATAGCCAACACACAGTATATCTTTAGTTTTTTATGTAGTGTTCAATGATTCATTAATTGCGTATAACACCCAGTGCTCATCACATCACATACCCACTCTAATGCCCATCACCCAGTTACCCCATCCGCCCACCCACATCTCTTTCTACAACCCTCAGTTTGTTTCCCAGAGTCAAGAGCCTCTCATGGTTTTTTTCCCACTATGATTTCTTCCCATTCAGTTTTCCCTCCCTTCGCTTGTGATCCTCTGCACTATTTCTTATATTCCACATATGAGTGAAACCATATGATAACTGTCTTACTCTGATTGACTTACTTCACTTAGCATAATTCCTTCCAGTTCCATCCATGTTGATGTAAATGGTAGGTATTTATCTTTTCTCATGGCTGAGTAATATTCCATTGAATATATGAACCACTTCTTTTTTTTAAGATTTTATTTATTTATTTGACAGAGAGAGATTACAAGTAGGCAGAGAGAGAGGAGGAAGCAGGCTCCCTGCTGAGCAGAGAGCCCAATGCGGGCCTCAATCCCAGGACCCTGAGATCATGACCTGAGCCGAAGGCAGAGGCTTTAACCCACTGAGCCACCCAGGAACCCATGAACCACTTCTTCTTTATCCATTCAACTGTTGAAGGACATCTTGGCATCTTCCACAGTTTGGTTCTTGTGGACATTTCTGCTATGAACAATGAGGTGCAAGTGCCCCTTCTTTTCACTACTTCTGTATTTGTGGGGCAAATACCAAGTAGTGCAATTGCTGGGTTGAAGGGTACTCTATTTTTAACTTCTTGAGGAACCTCCATACTGTTTTCCAGAGTGGTTATACCAGCTTGCATTCCCACCAATGGTGTAAGAGGGTTCCCCGTTCTCCACATTCTCGCCAACATTTGTTGTTCCCTGTCTTATTAAGTTTAGGCATTCTAACTGGTGTAAGGTGGCATCTCATTGTGGTTTTAATTTGTATTTCCCTGATAACAAGTGATACAGAGCATTTTTTCATATATCTGCTGGCCATTTGCATGTCTTCTTTGGAGAAGTATCTGTTCATGTCTTCTGCTCATATCTTGACTGGATTTTTTTTTTTTTGGTGTTGAGTTTTATAAGTTCTTTATAGACTTGGATACCAGCTCTTTATCTATTATGTTATTTACAAATATCTTCTCCCATCCTGCAGGTTGCTTTTTAGTTTTGTTGACTATTTCCTTTGCCATGCAGAAGCTTTTTATCTTGATGAAGTCCCAGTAGTTCATTTTTCCTTTTGTTTCCATTGCCTTTAGAGATGTGTGTTTCAAAAGTTCGCTGTGGCCGAGGTCAAAGAGGTTGCTGACTGTGTTCTCCTCTAGGATTTTGATGGATTCCTGTCTCACATTTAGGTCTTTCATCCATTTTGAGTTTATCTTTGTGTACAGTGTAAGAGAATGGTCCAGGTTCATTCTTCTGCATGTGGTTGTCCAATTTTTCTAGCACCATTTATTGAAAAGACCTTGTTTTTTCCATTGGATATTGTCAGGTATTTAATAAAAATTACTTAGCATACCAAAAGACCAAAAAAAATGCAATACACAAGTTTTAAAAAACAGTCCCACAGAAAGTCCAGGTAACAGAGTTTCCAGAAAAGGACTTTAAAAATAAAACCGTGGTAAATATGCTGTAGAAAACAGAAGAGGAAGAATTCCAACACATAATTAAAATCAATTTAAGAAAGAATTAAATGCAGATTCTATACTGAAAAATAAAGGAACTGAAAAGAAATGGGTTGAGAAGCCAATGAGAATTGCTGACTTGGAAGATAGACCAATAAAAATTAAACTGAGACACAGAGAGGAAAAAGATAGAAAACACAGAAAAAAGCATAAGAAATATGCCACACTGGGAAGAAGTACAATATACCTTTTGATAAATCTCAGAAGTAGAGGGAGGAGAGATTGTGGCAGACACATTATATAGAAATAATGGCCAGAGAAACCTGGGTGGCTCAGTCAGTTAAGCATCTGACTTTGGCTCAGGTTATGATCTCAGGCTCCTGGGATCAAACTCCAAGTCAGCTCCCTGTTCAGCAGGAGAGTCTGCTTCTCCATCTCCCTCTGCCCTTGCCCCCACTAGTGCTCTCTCTCTCACACACTTTCTCTCTCAAATAAATAAAATCTTTAAAAAAAAAGAAATCATGACCAAAAACTTCGCAAAAGTGATATAAGCAGAAAAACATAAAAAAGGAAACCACCCTTTTGATTCTCGAAGATGGTGGAGGAGTAGGAGACCGATTATCATCAGGTCCCAGGAATTCACCCAGAGAGCTATCAAACTATTCTGAACACATAAAAATTATACCGGAGATCGAAGAGAAGAGGAGCAGCAATTCTAAGAACAGAAAATTGACCACCTTCTGGAAGGTAGGACGTGCGGAGAAGTGAATCTGAGGCGACGGGAAGATAGACCCCGGGGGGAGGGGCCGGCTGCAGGCAAGGGAGCGAGCAGCGGAGCACAGACTCGGAACTGTTAGAAGTCGGCTCCATGGAGGGACGTTGCCCCAGAGGCCAAGCGGGGGGTGAAGCCCCTGCAGGGACAGTGTGGTCTCAGGACCCACGGGGACACAAAAAGACCAGGGGTGTCTGAGCGCGACCGAGCTCCCAGGTCTGATAGAGAAGCCGGCGGGAGAGACGGAGCTGAGCTGAGGTGTCTCTCAGCTCGGGGTTACCTTGGGCTGTGATCTGAAGCACAGCCCGGCCACTGATCTGTGAGCGGGGACCCCATGGGCAGTAGACCCGGAGAGACTCACCTTCCTCCTCTGGGAGGACTGGTGCGGGAGCGGCTGCAGGATCTGCCGGGTTCGGAGATTCTAAACGGGGCCGCGCCAGAGACAGAGACGCTCGGTCACAGGCGGGGTGAGCTCGGAGCACGGCCAGAGACCAGGAGACGGGAGGGACTGCTTTTCTCTGAGGCGCGCTGAGGACTGAGGCCCCAGACTCTCGGCTCCTCCGGGTCGGAGACTGGGAGCCGCCATTTTCAGTCCCGTCCTCCAACGAGGTACGGAAAGCGTTCAGGGAACAAAAGCTCCCGAGAGCTAACCCGAGCTAATTACTTAGCCTGGCCCATGGCGAGGGCGGTGGGAATCCGCCTCCGGCAGAGACACTTGAGAATCACAGCAATAGGCCCCTCCCCCAGAAGACCAAGGGAAAAAAAAAAACCATCCAGTCAAAAAAAAGTCAAGTTCAAGATTGCTGAACATTGCGGAACTTCAGAAATA
>LNAC01001776.1:4685-59717 GCA_002007465.1 Ailurus styani
TTTGCCCAAGGGGTACAGGTCTGTGAATCATCAGGCTTACATCTTTCACAGCACTCACCAAAGCACAAACCCTCCCCAATGTCCATAACCCATCCACCCTATCCCTACCCTCCCACCCCCCAGTAACCCTCAGTTTGTTTTATGAGATTAGAAGTCTCTTATGGTTTGTCTCCTTCCCCATCCCATCTTGTTTCATTATTTTTCCCTCCCTACCCCCCACAACCCCCCACCCTGCCCCTCAAGTTCCTCATATCAGAGAGATCATATGATAATTGTCTTTCTCTGATTGACTTATTTCGCTCAGCATAATACCCTCCAGTTCCATCCATGTCGTTGCAAACGGCAAGATTTCGTTTCTTTTGATAGCTGCATAGTATTCCATTGTATATATATACCACATCTTCTTTATCCATTCATCTGTTGATGGACATCTAGGTTCTTTCCATTGTTTGGCTATTGTGGACACTGCTGCTATAAACAGTCAGGTGCATGTGCCCCTAAGGATCACTACCTTTGTATCTTTAGGGTAAATACCCAGTAGTGTGATTGCTAGGTTGTAGGGTAGCTCCATTTTCAACTTTCTGAGGAACCGCCACCATAGTATCCAGTTTTATGTCCATCTTTGTGTGCAGTCTTTTTTTTTTTTGCCTTATGCCAACTTTGATGCATATCTCAATATCTCTTCACTTTCCCACTCCCAGATCTCTAATCACACAATGGCGGAGACTACCAGTTACCTATCAAAATATTCATTATTTCCTTTCTTCCATCATCCCCAGTTTAAATCTGAACACAAGACTTCCCCTAATAAAATCTGGATTTCTTAGTCTTCCTTGCAGTAGTAAACTCTGTTCAATGGCAGGTCTGTATCACTTCCGAAAACTTCCTTGAATGATTTCTTGTGTGTGCCCTTTGTTCCTTCTTCATTTAACCCTTATTCCATTCTGTCCTTGTAATGCAAAGGTGATAGCTGAAATTTAGCAGTCATCTTGAACTCAGAGAACATGGGCTACCCTGGTTATGCTACATGGAAGCCTAGAAATAGCCTGAACCTGATTTCTAGAGCTGTAATAGCAGTCCTGAAATGTTTAGCTCTGACCTTCTTCATCTAGTAGAAAAATAAACCTATTTTTATAATAGTAAATAAATAAGCCTAATAGAAAAATAAACCTTCACTTAATAGAAAAATATTTTGTTTGTTTGTTTGTTTGTTTGTTCTGTCAGTTGCAGCAAAACCTAATTCTACCTGATAAATCTACCAGTAAATATCCCAGTCTTTACCAAGGGCCTCTGTATGTGTGTCTTAGGACAATCTTCAATACCCAGCCAGGCTATTTACAGTTCTGAATTACAGCCTTCACTTTTTACAGGAGTCACAGTTTATGGCTTCACTTTAAGCTTGAACACAGCTTCAGGATCAGCCAGAGATGAAAGCTTAAGGCCACTTCCATCTTTCCTATACATGTGCATAGCTCTGTGCATCCATATGACCTTCTAGATATTCAAGAATATGTTGGAGTTTTTAAAGCCCTATTGACATCTCATTTCCCAACTTTTCCTTTTAAGCTGTAGGTTAGTCTTTGCATAAACCATTATCCATCAATTCATGTAACCACAAAGTTAAAACATTTGCCTATAATTGTTTCAACCAATGCCCCTTCACCCTTCACAAGGGAAAAGGCTCTTCACACTGAATGAGCTTGAGTCACGCTGAAAGAGCTTGTAAGTTGGATCGGGTAGGGAATCACAAGACAGGTGAAAGTATGACAATTCTATAAGAATGAATTTTTTTCAAAAAGCCCCAGGTCTGTTTTCCCACAGATGGATGCTATATTGCATTGGACTCGTGGGCTATTATTCTTCAAAACTGTAGTTGAACTGGAGAGCAGAGAATGGAAGTAGAGCTAGTTAAAAACCACAAATCTTACTGTTCTTACTGAGATTCAGCTGTTTTTCTTGAATAAACATTTCTGAGTTTACTATAAACCATAACTTAATTTCCAGAGTTCTAAAAATGTTGGTTCTGACAACTTTCACTAATTGTTGCTTTTTTTATGGAGTGAATTCTTGGAGGTTCTTGTTCTTCTATTTTTGCTGGCATCATCCCCCATTCCCTTTTTAATATAAAGCAAATGAGGGCCAGATAGTAAACGTCCAGGATAGCCAAACTTGGATCATCTTCAGTTTTGAAGGTCTTCTCATTCCAATTCAAGTGAACCTCCCATATCCTAAATGTATTGGAGGCCCATTATGGGAATAAGGAGTTAGCTATAGTAAAGAGAGGATAGGATTTGAAGAACACAAAGTGAGATGATTTAGGTTGAGGGTGAAAGGATATTCTAAACTGAAGAATATTCAAGTTTGGTTGGTCCTGAGCAAAGCACTGCCATCATCCTATTTCTCTTTATGTACCACTTCCATTCCTTGATCACTACCATTACCACCATAGGTGCACCCTCTAGGAACCAGGTCAAAATTAGATTCCATGAGGGAACGAGATAGTAAAGAGTGAGGATAATCATTATCTATTTGATTTGATTTCCTGTATTTTCTGTTGCCCCTCTAATAATCCAGAGACCACACTGATTTGAGTGCTGTTTCCTCATTAAATTAAATAACATACTTCTCTGCCTTTTAATTACCTCCAGTCTATGGCCTTGAATCTCAGTCTGAAGGATGATGACTATCAAATCTGTTTCACTGGCTATGATTCTCCCCTGAATTCGACTGTGTATCCAATTCACTTGGATGTTTAATGGGCAACGAATTAGATGTTATTATGGTCCAAACTCAAACTCTTGATTTTTGCCCTCAAATCTGCTGCTTCTCCTTAGTGTTTGTCATCTGCATAAATAGCACTATAATTCACCCTCTAATAATAGCAAAAAAAAGTGTTACGTTATTTTGGAGCCTTCTCTCTCTTTTATATACTAAACATGTCCTATTAGATTCAACTTATATATAACATACTTTTCAGAATAAACACTGTTAGATGCCAAAATAAACACTTTATTTATTTATTATTCAAATAAAATTAACATACAGTGCTATATTAGTTTCCGGTGTACAATACAATGATTCAATAATTCTATACATTACTCAGTGCTCATCACAATAACTATACATTTAATCCTTTTCAGTTATTTCACTCATCCCCTTACCCACCTCCTCTCTAGTAACCACAAGTTTGTTCTCTATATTTAAGAATCTGGGTTTTGGGCACCTGGGTGGCTCAGTGGGTTAAAGCTTCTGCCTTCAGCTCAGGTCATGATCTCAGGGTCCTGGGATCGAGGCCCGCATCAGACTCCCTGCTCGACGGGGAGCCTGCTTCCTCCTCTCTCTCTGCCTGTCTTTCTGCCTACTTGTGATCTCTCTCTGTCACATAAATAAATAAAATCTTTTAAAAAAATCTGGGTTTCTTCCTCTCTCTCTCTCTTTTATCCTTGTTTGTTTTGTTTCTTAAATTCCATACATGATCACTCATGGTATTTGTCTCTTTCTGACTGACTTATTTCACTTAGCATTATATCCTCTAGATCCATCCACATTGTTGTAAACGGCAAGATTTTATTCTTCTTTTGGCTGAATAATATTCCATTATATATACATATATATAATTGGTATATATTCATATATACATATATGTGGTACATGGTATACACACATATGATATATAGATATAGATAGCATATGTATTGGGGTGTGTGTGTGTAAATATATATATATATATAAAATACTGTAGCAGTTTTCTAATGGATCTTCCTGCTCCTGATCATGCCCCAGTATGATTATTTCTTCTTCCATTCTTGCTATCTCCTACTTTCTGTCCTCTAACAGCTTAAACGGTTTTGCTAAATACAAAATAGTGTCACTGCTTTGCTCCAAACTCTCAAAAATCAAATTCCTTATCACAATCTCCAGGACTATACATAATTTGAGCCATGCATACTTCTCTGATCTCCTTTTCTACCACTTCACACCTGATTCAATTTGCATTAGCCACACTGCCTCCATGCTCCTCTTGAGTACACTAACTTCATTCCTGCTTATAACCTTCACACTCATTCTTCCCGTGCCAAGAATGCTCTTTCTTCAAATTTTCATATGGTTCATTCCTTCATTAAAGCCTTTTGGAGAGTTTATCTTTGACCATTTTGTATAAAACAGTAAACTTTTAACCCCATATCACCACCCACTAACCCTTTACTCTGCTTTTTCATAGCACTTGTCCCCTTCTGACATTGTATTACTTGCTTATTTGCTTCCTTATCTATTATCTGTCTACTGTACTCAAATACAACCTCAATAGGTACAAGAACCTTGTATAACCTGTTCATTGTTGTTGTGCCAGTACCAAAAGTAGTATTACTCACAGTAGGTTCACAATAAGTATTTGTTTAATAAGTGAGTGATTAATTAATTAATTAATCAAAATAAGTCAAATAATAAATTAAACATTTTTTGGCAGCAAGAAAAAAACTAAGCTAATAGACTCATGACTCCAGTTCTAACTTGGCCACTCCACAGGTCACAGGGCTGGCTTTCGAACAGTTCTGCCTGCAGCTCCTTGAGGTTTCCTTAAAGCTGTCAGAATATTTTTGGGGGAATACCTTCCATATTGACCTTAGTTCTAGTCACTTTTGTTAATCAAACCAGGCCCATACCAGTCACCGAAGAAATGAGGAGCTAAAATAAAGCCAATATGTTGATGGCAATCAAGAGAATCTATTTCAGGGGGCTCCTGGGTGGCTCAGTGGGTTAAAGCCTCCGCCTTCGGCTCAGGTCATGATCTCAGGGTCCTGGGATCGAGTCCCGCATTGGGCTCTCTGCTCGGCAGGGAGCCTGCTTCCTCCTCTCTCTCTGCCTGCCTCTCTGCCTGCTTGTCTCTCTGTCAAATAAATAAATGAAATCTTTAAAAAAGAGAGAGAGAGAATCTATTTCAGAACTTCAAGACAGACTTTGGAAAGGAAGATGTAATCTCCTTGACTGAACAGTATGTCTTTGGAACAGGGGAATGTTTGGATGGAGAGTTGTGTCCTAAAAATGTAAAATTCATCCTGCACTCTTAATGGAATGGTAAATTAGTGGGGACACAGTGAAGGGTCTTTGACTGTTCTGTTGTGGCTCCCTCAGTAAGGTTGGCCTATAAAGTTTAGGTCAGGTGTGGAGACCAGGCATACTCCATTTCTTCCATTTCATACTCTAGCTGTGATACCCATTCTATTTGTCTTTACCTCATGGACATTCTTACTCTCATTATGCTTTCCAGTAAAGGAATTTCTTGCAGACAGATTGTAAAAGTATATAACAGCCAGAGTTTTCTTTCATTGTTCTTGCTAATAACAGCAAAAAATAATATTTCATTATTTTATTCTCTCCTTTAGACAATGTGCTGCTCTGTACTGGCATGAAGTTGTGGTCACAGAAACAGAATAAGTTTGTGGTTCACCATGAATATTCAAAATACAATTTCTCTGGGACACATATCTTCTCTCTATCAGTGTTCCCAAGCTCAATCCCAAGTAAGAGTTGGGTTAATGAAGAAATGGGTCCATTCATCTGCAAATTCACAAAATAAAGGTTTTGAGAAATCCTATTCTAAAGAAACCTATGCTACTTCACTTACCTCAACATTTCCTAAACTTGTTTTATTACTGAAACTATTTTATTTAGCCCAATAAAATGGTACTCAACCTATCCAATACTGCCTGTCTAATTCTGCAAATCTGTGGGGACATTTTGCTCACAATGTGTGGAAGTGCTATTGGTATTTGGAAGGTGAGCCCCTGGGGAACATGGGTGGCTCAGTTGGTTAAGCGTCTGCCTTCAGCTTAGGTCATGATCCTAGAGTCCCAGGATTGAGCCCTGCGTCAGGCTCCCTGCTGAGCGGGCCGTCTGCTTCTCTCTCTGTCCCTCTCCCTTCTCATGCTCTCTCTCTCATTGTTTCTCTCTCAAATGAATAAGCAAAAACAAAACAATGACAAAAAAAGAATGTAAAATAGAAGGTGAAGACCAGGGATACTAAATAACATGTATTATAAGAGCCAGTCCTTCCTGTTTAATGAAGAATTATCTCACTCAGAATGCCAGTAGTTCCCCATTGGGTACAACATCTTATTCACGTTTTAAGAACACTAACCTAGGCTAAGCTCTTCATTGTGTAAATGTAGAAACAGGCCCAGAGAGAAGAAATGACTTATGTTAGGTCACACAGCTGTGTCTGTGGGCAGACTCAGCACTTTACCCCCATTCTGTACTCATCACTCAGCATCACTTTCCTTTATTATTCTCATACATATAAAAACAATGAAAACCCTGTTGTTGAAGAGAATTAAAGAGAACCTTTTTTAGAGCCCCTAGAGAGTCTAAGTGCTTCTGGAAATATTGCTTGATGAATGATTGAAAAAAAATGAAGCAACACAGGTGGAATCAGCAGCTATTATAGGCCAAGCCCTTTGCACATATTAGCTCCTTTAAGTCCTGTCACAATCCTACACAATCCTATGACATATGGATCACTAACTCTATTTTGAAGATGAAGAAACTGAGGCTTAGAGAACTTAGCTGAGATCCTCAGGGTCGCTTCACTCACAGAAAGTAATAGAGCCTGGATTCAAACTCATTTTTATCTTTCTTCAAGATCTGAGTAACTTTCTTCAGGTCATACTGCCTCCCAATCACCAATCTGAGCTCCTCATCTCAAAAATAGGAAGCAAAATGCATTTCTGTATCAGTTGCATTTCTTTTGTAAAAAAGTAATGAAATCAAGTCAAGTAAGCTTAAGCAAAAATTAGCATTATTGGAATTCAAGGACGAGTTGAACAACCTAGCTGTGCAAGGGAAAGAAGCAGATAACACACTGCCCGGTGCTGTGCTACTGAGGAGACTGACTCATCCCCAACTCTCAAACCCTGTTTCTCAGGTTTATTAGCTTTAAACAGATATCTGCTCCTAGTTCAACCAGTGATGTTTGTGGGGCTAGGGTCACAGAGCAGAAACACAGCTTCTGATAAGCCACTTCTGTGGACAGGGTTAGTCACCATGATCAAAGAGGTACATGGTTAATCCTTGGTCATACTCTGAGACACTTGAAGTTTATTTTGCATCCTTCATATCCTCTTGATGAAATACTTTTCATTGCTTTAGTGTCTGTCTAACGTTTTCAAAACTTTATCTGCCATCTTTATATCTTTTCTCTCCCACCAACCTTCCCTTGGGAGAGAATTCTTATACTTATTATAAGATATTTGATTGATAAGGTTTAATGGTACATTCCTTCAAGAGGTTTTGCTTTTTAATAGGGCATAATGCAACACAACCTAACAAATATTTATGGAACCCACTTGTGTGTGAGGAGTCCTGAATGAAGAATTGTCCCTCTTCTTTAAAGGGATTTCAAGATGGATAAGGCTTAAATTTTGCCCTTTAGAAACTAATCAGCCTTAGTCAAAAGAAAAGGAGCACTTCTCCAAACAAGACATACAAATGGTTAGCAGACACATGAAAAAATATTCATCATCATTAGCCATCAGGGAAATTCAAATCAAAACCACCTCAAGATACCACCTTATAACAGTTAGGATGGCAAAGATTAACAAGACAGGAAACAACAAATGTTGGAGAGGTTGTGGAGAAAGGGGAACCCTCTTACACTATTGGTGGGAATGCAAGCTGGTGCAGCCACTTTGGAAAACAGTGTGGAGATTCCTCAAAAAATTAAAAATAGAACTACTCTATGACCCTGCAATTGCACTACTGGGTATTTACCCCAAAGATACAGATGTAGTGAAAAGAAGGGCCATATGTTCATAGCAGCAATGGCCACAATCACCAAACTGTGGAAAAGGCCAAGATGCCCTTCAATAGACGAATGGATAAAGAAGATGTGGTCCATATATACAACATAATATTATTTGGCCATCAGAAAGGATGAATACCCAACATTTGTATCAATATAGACGAGACTAGAGGAGATTATGCTGAGTGAAAAAAGTCAAGCAGAGAAAGTCAATGGAACATAACTTTTAAGAAACTTAGAAACTTAGGAAACTTTGCCTCAGAAATTTAGGAAACTTTTAAGAACTTGTGGGACATAAGAAATAACATGTATGATGTTAGGAGAAGGAAAGGAAAAGTGAATTGGGGGAAATCAGAGGAGAAGGTGAACCTTGGGAGACTGTGGACTCTGAGAAACAAACTGAGGATTTTAGAGGGGAGGGGGGTGGGGAGATGGGTGAGCCTGGTGGTGGGTATTAAAGAGGTCACGTATTGCATGGAGCACTGGGTGTGGTACATAAACAATGAATTTTGGAACACTGAAAAAACTAAATAAAATATATAAAATAAGATAAAAAGGGGGCTATAACTGTAAGAAGAGAGATTTGGGGGAAGGAAGTGGCATTGAAGGAAGGGCTGGCTACTCAAACTGCACCAGGAGATGAAAATCGTCTTACCCGTTAGGTTTTCTGGGTTTTCCATGGTCCAGAAAGTGGCCATAACAAACTCAAAAGATAATCTTATAAGTAGGGGCAGGGGTAGAGCAAGGACATCTAGTTAGATCCTGGGAAACAAAGGAATACCATCCAACAGAATAAATCTTCTAGTCAGTACCCCTTAGGAAAATATTCCCTCTGGGGCCATTGGGTCCACGTCATGGAACATTCCATGGTAAAGCCCTTGTCTCCCATGGGGTGCCTGCCAGGATATGTTTCAGCCATTCACATCCCCCAGAGGCAAAGAAAAGTGAGGGAGTAAGTCCTCATTCTGATCAGATCCAGGACATGCTTCAGTGGAGATAGGAACAAGTTTTCTGGAACTAGTAGCCTTTCTTTTCTACTACACATGTGGTCCTAAGAAAATCACAAATAGGCTCTGGATCTACATCTTCTTCCTGCACTGTATCCTGACCTCTGATCACTACTTTTTTTCCCCTCCTGATAATGCTTGTCACCATGAGCTTCTTCAATGCTTATGTAGAAGCCTCCTTTCTGGGCTTGTTCAATGCAAGACCATAATCCGGACACTTTGATATTTTCTCATTTCCCTCCATAAATGGTAACTTGCTACCATTGGTACCTTGGTACCTTAATGGCCTGGTTTGTTTACCTATAATAAAGTGATCTACTCTACATTGTTTGTGACTGATACTCACATCTTTTGGGGCTCAAGTATTTTATATTTGAACAAACACCCAACTCAGCTTTAATGGTGGTCACCATGATAGGCAGTGGGGGAGATATCTGGGGGCAACGGGCAGGGGTATTTCATGGTATGTTTCCCAACATACCATGGAAACAACTGCTACCTACCCTGCTTCTGCGAAAAAGGATCTCTAAATACTGGGATGATGACAGAAGTCTTGAAAGGGTCTGTGGCCTTGAAGGAGTTGAAAAGAGTAAAAGAATCAATTATGCTTTCTGCTACTTTAAAAAAATCAAGAAGCTCAATTCTACACTTTTGATAACTTTAAAGAAATATATCAACATGGATGGGACTAGAGGAGATTATGCTGAGTGAAATAAGTCAAGCAGAGAAAGTCAATTATCATATGGTTTCACTTGTGGAACATAAGGAATAAAATGGAGGACATTAGAAGGAAAGGAAAAGTGAATTATGGGAAATCAGAGGGAGAGACAAAAGTTGAGAGACTGTGGATTCTGAGAAACAAACTGAGGATTATGAAGGGGAGGGGTGGGGGGATGGGTGAGCCTGGTGGTGGGTATTAAGGAGGGCATGTGTTGCATGGAGCACTGGGTGTGGTGCATAAACAATGAATCTTAGAACACTAAAAAAAATAATAAAGTAAAATTAAGATGTTAAAAAAATATATACTTGTAAGTCTCCCACCCATCCCCCTAATACATTTATAATTGTCCTTCTAAAAATTCTTTTTTTTTGTCCTTCTAAAAATTTTAAAATTTAATTCTATTGTGATTAAAATAATGTTTTATGTGATTTTGACCCTCTTAAATGTATTAAGACTTGTTTCGTGGCCTGGAATATGATTTATTCTGATGAATGTTTGATGTGCACTAAATGTGTATCCTGCACTTGTTTGACAGTATGTTCTATAAATGCTAATTAGGTCAAGTTGGATGATATTGTTATATATTCAGTATTTTTTATCTACTTGTTCTATCAATTACTAAGAGAAGGTTGTTGAGATATATAGTTATAATTGTGGATTTTTCTATCACTCCTTTCAGTTTTTTCTTCTTGGGTTTTAAAACTATCATTGGATGAATACACATTTCAGGATTATTATGACTTTTTAAAAAATATTTTTATTTATTTATTTGTTGGAGATTGAGAGGGGGAGAGAGAGAGAGAGAGAGAACAAGCAGGGGGAGCAGCAGGCAGAGGGAGAAGCAGGCTCCCCACTGAGCAGGAAGCCCAAGGCAGACCTGTTCCCAGAACCCTGAGATCATGACCTGAGCCAAAGGCAGACTCTTAACCCAGAGTCTCCCAGACATCCCTCAGGATTGTTATGACTTTCTAAGGAATTGATTCATTTATCATTATTAAATATTCTTTTTTGTCCTTGGTTGTGACCCTTTAAATGAAGTCTACTTATTGATACTATATTTCTACTATAGCTTTCTCATGGTTGTTGTTTGCATGGCATATATTTTATATCCTTTATTTTAACTTAGCTGTGTCTCTATGTTTAAATTGACTTTCTTAAATAATTTTTTGCTCTTTAATTGGAGTATCTAAACCTTTTTTATTAATGTATTTAATGTTTGGGTTTAGATTGATCATCTTGCTATTTCTATTTGTGCCATCTAGTCTTCTTTTTCTTCTTTTTTTGGGGGGTGAACTTCTTTGGGGTTTATCAAATATTTTTATTATTTCATTTCATCTACATTGTTGGCATATGCCAACATATATCAATGGTATATTGGCATATGTCAATTGGCATACATCAATGTGCCTCTGTTGTAATTTTTAAAGGGTTGCTCTAGAGTTCACAATAATTGTCTTTAAATTATTAGATCTTATCTTCAATTAATATTATAGCATTTAACCTATAGTCTAAGAGTATTCTAATAGTATATTTCCAACCTCCCATTGTTTTCTGCTACTGTCATACATTTTATTTCTATATGCGTTGTGTACAAAATAAACTGTCAGTTTTTATTTAAAAATCAATTTTTAAAGAATAAATCTATATTTCATTTTAAAATTTCTCAATTTAAAATGTTATTCCCCAATTCAGAAAAATCAAAGACAAAGTACAGGGCCCATCTTGTACAGGTCAAACAACACGCATCTGTGGTTTTGGTGAATATATTCTTTGCAACTTGTTTTTGGTTTTTTGTTTTTTTTTTTACTAACATGAGGTGTAGGATTTTACACGTCAGTACCTGCTCTTTAGCTCACTGCATAGTGTTGCCTGGATAGGCATCCAATAGCTTGGTTAGCCTTTTCAGTGTCTGAGGAACATATAGATGTTTTCAGGTTTTGGTTATTACAAACAGATGTACAATGGCCATCCTTGTCCAGGCTTTTTCATACACGTGTGTACATTTCCATAGGGAAGATACTAGAAATGGAATAGCTGGTCAAAGTGTAAGAACATTTGAAATTTTAATAGATATAGTTAAATCGCTCTTCAGTGTGGCTATACTTAGCTACTTATCCACCAGCTAGGACTAAAGGTATTTCTATAGTTCTCATGGATGTTTTAAGCCTTGGTGTCAAGATTTTCACAGCTTTTAAGTGTTGCAACAATGTATAAAGCATTGAATACTTCCTACGGACATATAAGAATTTCATTTTTGAAAGAGAACCCTGTAGCCACCATTGTTGAAAAATGTCCATTTGTAGAAATTAGTGGGTTACTTTCTTAAATATTCTCTGTCAGGAACTAAGACAGGGGAATAGAAAAAAATATCTTCTTCAAGCAGATGTTGGGATTTATGTTTTTCAAGATAAGATCCCAAAGAGTCTAATTCTATGTAATTGGTGGTAATTTCTCTAATTTGGTTATTTTTATAATTTCAAAAATATGTAATAAATAAGATATTTCTCCTAACAGTGATCTTAGCTATCATGTAACTTATCCCTCCCACTTTCCAGGTGGAAAAAAAAAATGAAACCCGGAGACAAGTCACTTGTCCAGTTGATTCTCAACGAAATCATATTTGAAATCCAGATTTCTGATTCCCAGACCAGGGGATTGATCTGGAGGAAAAACTAGCCCAAATTCAGTCTTTGGGCTGGAAGCAGTCTTAAGAAAGACCTAGAAATCATAGTCCTTAATATAGTCTTCCATGCATTATAGAAATCTTCTCAGTAGACTATTTAATATTTCCTACAGTTTCTCTTTGAGTATTTTCTTTGAAAGCAATTCATCAATTTGTGAGAAAAATACATCATTATTAGACAAATTTATTAGAAAATTTTCTTTTTATTGTGCTGAAATCTGCCTTCTTATAATTTCTTGAACTTGAACCTTCTCATTTCTTGAAGCATAGATGAATTGGGATTCCAGGTTGCTCACCACTCCAGTTTCTGCTGACTGCATACTCTCCTATTTGCCAATGTGCAAGAATGTCGCTTGCAGAAGAGGACAAGGCAATAGTCCAGCTGTGGTCTGACCAGTGCAGGGTGCAGTGGGGCCATTGTCTCCTTTGATCTGTTCTCTATATTTTAATTAATAGAGCCAAATAGTGTTTGGCTTTCTTGGTAGCTGCATTCCTGAGCTTATGGTCAATGGGAACACTACATTTTGTTTTGTTTATTTTAACTGATGACTATTAAGCCAGTTCTCCTTCAACTTGTTTATGTAATTGATTGCAGGGATGTGTGTTAAAAATTCTTTTAGATTTTAATTAACCATTTCTATCTTTTGAGAATGTCTGAATTGTCATCTTGCTCTCTAAAGTGTTCATTTTTCTCTCTAATATACCTTGCACAAATTTGATAAACAGCTCTTCTACACTTTTGTAGAAATCACTGAAGAAGAGACAGGAAGGCATGATGGGGACAGGCAGAGGTCACGACACAAATTTGTCCAAGTTGACTAAATACAACTGAGTCCATATGCAGTTCTCAAACATAACTTTTATTTTTTGGTTTTTTTGTTTTGTTTTGTTTTGTTTTCTTCAATATGTCTATCATAAAACACTGTTAGGTGCTTTTCTGAAAAAAAGATAATCTATATAACTATGGCATTCCTCTGATTTACTGCCTCATAACCATTTTTAAAAGAGGAAATGGGGTTAGTTCCACATGGCCAATTCTCAGTGAACCCATATGAGCTTTTAGTGATCATCTCTTTGCAAATATTAACTTATGGATTGCCTGAAGGCAAATAGCTAGGGCACCTAATACCAAAAACATGATGCCAAAGTCAGAGGGGGGAAAAGGATTTTTTTGGAAGCAGAAGGAACGAATGTTTTTCTAGCAACTTACTCTTTAAACCTCTGTTGATAGAGAGTGACACACACTGTGTTTAGGGGAGAGGGGATGGGCAGATTGTGTTAAATCAAAGGCTTTTGAAGGTCTTGGGAGGAGAGAGTTAGTGGAGTTTTTGTGAATGATGTGGACACCCTTCAGGAGATCCCAGGACAAGCTAGGACTTGCATCAACTCCATCCCTCCCAAACACCAAACTCTCCCTCTTTCTCCCTCTCATGTGTCACCATTCTGCCTGAAGCACTTGGAGTCAACTCTAGCCTTTTTAATAAGATGGTTTGGAAGAGAGACAAGACTTTTCAGTCTGAGAGATAAAAATAAAAATGTCAGTGATCAGAATTTCCACATATGGTCTCAAATGATAGATGAAATTTAAAGCTGGCAATAGTCCTGAGTTGGAAGGACGTAGGCAGCAGAGGCTGTAAGGAGGTTTAAGGTTTTGTTTTGTTTTTTCCCAAGTGATAATGGATTGTCCCAAAACACAGCAAGTTCTTTCCTTTTTAAGGGCAGTGAAGGTTGCCAGGCCTTGTGCATTTGCAGCTGACCTGTTCAGAGAGATTCTGCAGCCCTTCCCCCACTTCTGTGAATAGGTTTTCCCAAAATTCCAGGAGGGAGTCCTCTACAGACTGCCCATCTGTTCTCAGGCATTCAGGGAATCTGGGTAACAATTACATTTGGGAGTCACCTGTTAGAGCTCCGGAAGAGAGACCATACTTCTGCACCAAGCCTTTGGAGATTTCTTTTTCTCCAAGACAGTTCTGCTTTGGGGTATGGTTAGAGATTAGAAGGAAAGATTAGAAGGCAGAGGGAGGGATTTGTATCTCAGCTGAGAAAGGTCAAAGCCCAAAAGAGGCTGGTTTCTGCCCTGACACAAGAGATGAACACATTTCCAAGGCCAAAGCTCATGGGAACACTATGATCTATATATTCTTAGAGCTCTGAATATGAATGCATGAGACCCAGGCTCTGCTAGGATTGCACTGTATCTTTGGGCAAATCGTATGACCTCAGTTTAGTCACCTGTGAAATAAAAGGGTGAAAAATATGATATTTAAAAGAACTTTCTGCTTTGCAATACCATTCCAAGTTCTAATTTGAAAAATTCTGAGACTAAATATGGTCTGGGCCAGTGGCTCTCAAACTTGAATATGAATCAGTTGGAGAATTTGTTCAAACACAGATTTTTGGACCCTATCACCAGAGCTTCTGATTCACTGGCCTATGGTGGGGCCTGAGAATTTGTATTTTCAATAAGTTCTTGGGTGATGCTAATGCTGCTGGTTGAGAGACCACACTTTGAGAACTTCTATAGATACCATAAAACACCCAGATAAAGTCCTCGAAGGTTAATGGTCATGCTTTAGAAGTAGTTATCTACAGGTCTGACTTAAGGACCTAGGCAGCAAGAGGCAACTTCAGGAGCTGTGCTCCTGAACTTCAGGTTTCAAATGTGCTCAATGATGTGGGAATGGGGGATTGGAACAATGAGCAGTCAGGGGTCTGAAACTTCACCCTAAAAGATATCATCAGAATTTAAGAAAATGCCACAGATGCAACACTCAGAACAGTTTACAGTGTCTATAGCTCAGTTCGGCCTTATAGAGCCATTATTATCAGGAAATCCTAGTCAGAAAGACAGCATGAGGCAATAGAAGCCAAGCCCGGCTGCTGAGAAAAACCTCCCAGCACATGCCCTATTGAAAGCAGATCAGTATCATCTTCTTTCTATATAAAGGACAGATCATTATAGTGTCTTTTCTTGCTTAAAAAACTTCTGCAACCATTATCTCAGCTCCTTGAAACATCCCTGGGAGACAAAGCACAAGAACAATGCTCCCACTTGAAAGCGGGTGGGGTATCTTTGCCTTTGTTGACCCATCAAAGATGAGACCTAAGAGTTGTATTGCTAGAAGACAGATGGGTGTATGTGGAGCCATGCACAGTCTCTCATGGAAGCATCATATAATCAGGAAATTGATGAGGCTCAAGACATAGCTCTATTTCCCCAGGCAGCTTCATTCTGACCTTGGCTTCATTAATAATTGTCTAGGCAGCTGAGTTAACTAGGTCACAAAAAGTGTTAGGAAGTTGGTAAGAATGTACATTCTGGAGTTGGGATTAGCAACTGGATTCCCCACCAGAATTATTTTATAGCCCAAAAGTAGAAACCTCTAGAGAACTTTTGCTTTTAGACCATTCTGTTTCCTGGTTGAATAGCAGTTCAATACTATTAAGTTCAAATTACTGTGTCATAGGAGGAAAAACAAATCCAAACACAAAATGGAGGAAGAAGTTCTGGTTGAGAAAGATCTTTTATTAAAAAAACCACTTTTTTAAAGGATTATTTATTTGAGACAGAGAGATACAGAGAGAGAGAGAGAGCAGGGGGAGAGGCAGAGGGAGAAGCAGACGCCCTGCTGACCCAGGAGCCCAATGTGGGGCTCAATCCCAGGATGCTGGGATCATGACCCAAGAGGAAGGCAGACGCTTAACCATCTGAGCCACCCAGGCACCCCCTGGCTGAGAAAGATCTTAAGGTCATTTAACAAGTATGTACTGAGTCACAATATTTTGCCAGGTGCTGGAGACATTCTGATAAATAAGACAGACATGATCACTAATGTCCTGATGAAGCTTACAGTTTAGGGAAGGAGATATAAACAAGTAAGCCCACAAATTATTAATGATAGCTGTTACAACTGTTGTGGTAGAGAACAAGAAATCATAGTAAAGTATGATAAGATAGTTTTCAAAGTCAAACTAATTCTGGGATACAGAAATAAAAACCACATCTTTGACAATTAGCATCCATAATCCATCACATGAGGTCTTGTCTCACTGCAGAATCCTATGCAAGGGAAAGCATAATGTTACTGAGTGTGGTGAGGCTCATGTTCCTTTTAAGAAATGGCATGTAGAAGCTTTAGGGCAATTCTTCCTTCCCTCCTGCCCTAGACAGATCTTTACCAGAGTCCAGGCTTCATGACCATTCAAGAATTTGAAGTGATATCAGGAAGGCCCTGAAGGAGGTTGAAAGAATTGGAAAAAAAGGTAAAGAAACTTCATATCGTTCAAGAAGTTGAGAGTCAGTTGACTTGCTCTCTCAAAGTATGTGCTTTTTATTAGAGGATAGTGGTTTCTCCTCTCCAACTGGACATACACATATGACTGGAGTGTCCTGGTCCCTGATGACGGGAGATTTGGGGAACTAAATCAACAGCAACAAAAACACATGTGCTTCTAAAGTACAGTTCTGTTTCCAGGGGACCTTAGTTCAATTGGAAAGAAATACTAAGTCTTGAAGAATTAAGATTTTAGGACAATCTTTATCTTGAATATAGAGGGATCCATTTATTTGAAAACATGACATAAGCTTGAACTGTTAGGTAGGAAAGGCAGTGACAGGCTCACCTCACTGACTGCTGGCTCCAGGCCAGGCAACAATTCCATCATTCCAGGCAGGGAGATGATGTGATACCACCTGCCACCTAACACACTGGAACAACTTTCAAGAAAACAGTGGTTCTAAGATGGTCTTCCCACCCAAACTAGCTACTTGGAATGTCATGAAGGGAACCACAAGAATAATTCCCTTGGCCTAGAGTTTTACCGAACGTTGAAGTGCAAGTTTCATGAGAGGGGTAGCAATTACTACTATAATACAATAGGAGGAAGTACTTTATTAGATCCTGTTCAATAACAGCTAGTGGTGAGAAAAAGAGAAAGGGCACATACCTGGGAAATGGTAATGTGGGAGATGATAAAGGAAAGAAAAACCCTTGGTGGGCTGCATGGAGGAGAAGACTTCCTGAGTGAAGGAGATGACAGTGGTGTGTTGTTTTGAAGCATCTATTGATTTCCATGAATGTAAATACTCCCCCCATGTCAATGTGATGTCAACTGGCTCAAAAAATTCCTAGAAATTAACAATTGGCTCCTTCTTGCTGCTCTGTAAGCATGGGCTCCAGTACACAGCTGAGGGTCTCCACAAGTGCGAAGAGGCATTAAAAGGGAGATAAGAAGTCCCCAAATGTAGACCTGATCATAATGCTGGTCTGAAGCTCTCATCGATGGTGTTGAGATCCTCCTGTGTTGAGGGCAGGAAGTATAGTGGGGCCTGGGTGGCCCAGGTAAACATGGGTGGGACTGAAACTACATGCAGGTGAAAATTTTGGTGGGCCCCTAATTATACTGAATCTCCCCATCTACCTTTTGTAACCATCACGTAGAGAGGCAATCCCAGCAACAATAGCATTAAAGAAATTATAAAATGATTGCTGCTTATATCCTATAAACACGTTTCTTAGTATGGGGACACCCATTCAAAGACAATGCTCTGGAATCACAGAGAGAAAGTGACAATGAGAAGAAGGGAGGGTGAGGCCAGCTGTTCCCCTTTGTGGGGGAGGCAGGGACAGGCAGGGTTATTAAAAGCTCCATGACATACTTTGGCTTTGGCGGTGAGGTTATGTCTCAGCCTGTGGGATCACTCCCTTCAGAGCAGATTGGGAAGACATCAATGCCAGCCCGGTAGAGTTATTCATGTCCACGGGGCCTAATCCTGCTACATGTGTTCTCTCTTTGATTAGAGCCTGCCTTATGTCTCCAAGCTTGACTTTTCAGTTCCAGACACGGCAAAAAGAATGATTCCTCAGAATCAAGGTAGAATTGTGAAGTGGGTGAAAGTGCTGTCCTTGCTCTCCTACCTCACTTTCAATAGATTTCTCCAGGAAACCTGCGGTCAGCATCTTCCTACTACCCAGCTGCCCAGGGCTGCACACTCTGGGCTGAAGTCACTGGCTGTAGCCTTTTGCCCTTCCACCCAACACTTATTTCTTATAGTTTCATACTTAGTTCTTTCCTAATTTCTTTAATGAATAAAATCCCTGTGTACTATTTCACATGAAGAGGTTAAAGACTTGTTTTGACTCATTCCTGCCCAGAGATATTTGTAGTTTGATAAAGCTTTAACACTGAAGAAAGATTTTGGTACGGTAGAACTTCGGTTTCTATGGTAGATAAATGACAAGATGTTTTGGGCAAGGTTTGTGGTGCTCCCACAAATGATACCCTAGGAGTGAACACGTAATCCCCCATGTTAGTCCAGACACGATCTGCCTAACAAGGAATTGTGTCCAGTCATTTACCAATAGGTCCAGATAGGTGCATCAAGCATAGGCTATGCATAGGTATTTTAATGGGGATGAATCAAGGTCCCTAAAATGGCCCCAACTCTTCCATTGTGTCCAAAGACCAAAAAGAGAGAGGAAGAGGGATAGAAACAGAGATGCAGGAGATATGCAGGACATTTAAGAGTATACGTGACTGTAAATCCTTTTCTGTGGGAACAGCCCACTGGGCAGAATGAAAAGCAGGGTTTGCCTGGGACATGAGCATGACATGCTGCTCAGACTTATGACTCGTCTTTGTCAGAGATTCTTTTACTTGGT
The DNA here is from genome assembly GCA_002007465.1 of Ailurus styani. NCBI lineage: Eukaryota > Metazoa > Chordata > Mammalia > Carnivora > Ailuridae > Ailurus > Ailurus styani. Next base: position 23,557 of record LNAC01001776.1, read on the forward strand.
TTGGGGCTGAGACACACCCATGAGACTACAATGTTCTCAGGATACACCTATCCCTCTTGACCAACACACACAGCCAGCCACATATTCAGACCCATCACCTCCCCTTTGTTCTACCCAAGCCCCATTCAAGACAGAACCACCTGAAAAAGGCTGGGCAAGGGATGATGCTCCAGAATGCACTTAGTAGTGATAATAATTATAAGAGCTATTGCTTATCAAGTGCTTACTCTGCCCAGCTGCTGTGCCAAAGGCATCATGTATATGTGATCTCATTTAATCTTTGCGACCATCTCTTCAGTTTTGCATCATTACTATTTTCATTTTATTTATTTATTTATTTTACTTTATTTTTTCAGTGATCCAAGATTCATTGTTTATGCACCACACCCAGTGCTCCATGCAATACGTGCCCTCCTTAATACCCACCACCAGACTCACCCATCCCTCCTCCTCCCTCCCCCTCCATAACCCTGTTTTTTTCTCAGAGTCCACCGTCTCACATGGTTCATGTCCCTCTCGGATTTACCCCAATTCACTTTTTCATTCCTTCTCCTAAAGTCCTCCATTTTATTCCTTATGTTTCACAAGTAAGTGAAACCATATGATAATCGACTTTCTTTGCTTGACTTATTTCATTCAGCATAATCTCCTCCAGACCCGTCCATGTTGATACAAAAGTTGGGTATTCATTCTTCCATATGTACCCCAATGTTCATAGCAGCAATGTCCACAATTGCCAAACTGTGGAAAGAGCCCAGACACCCTTCAACAGACAAACAGATAAAGAAGATGTGGTCCATATATACAATGGAATGTTATGCAGCCATCAGAAATGATGAATACTATTTTCATTTTAAAAATGAAGAAAAAACAAACTAAGGGTTACTGGGGGGTGGGAGGGTAGGGATAGGGTGGATGGGTTATGGACATTGGGGAGGGTTTGTGCTTTGGTGAATGCTGTGAAAGATGTAAGCCTGATGATTCACAGACCTGTACCCCTTGGGCAAATAATAAAAATAAAATTAAAAAAAAAAAAAANTACAAAGAATAAAAATAAAATTTAAAAAAATGAAGAAACTGATGGGGCACATGGGTGGCTCAGTTGCTTAAGTATCCAGCTCTTTTTTTTAGTATTATAATGTTTTATTTTTTATTATGTTATGTTAGTCACCATACAGTACTTCATTAGTTTTTGATGTAGCGTTCCATGATTCATTATTTGCATCTAACATCCAGTGCTCCATGCAATACATACCCTCCTTAATACCCATCACCAGGTTAACCCATCCTCCCACCCCCACCCCTCTGAAATCCTCAGTTTGTTTCCCAGAGTCCATAGTCTCTCATGGGTCATCTTCCCGTCTGATTTCCTCCCCCTTCATTTTTCCCTTCCTTCTCCTAATGTTATCCATGCTATTCTTTATGTTCCACATATAAGTGAACCTATATGATAATTGTCTTTCTCTGCTTGACTTATTTCACTTAGCCTAATCCCCTCCAGTTCCATCCATGTCAATGCAAATGGTGGGTATTCATCCTTTCTGATGGCTGAGTAATATTCCATTGTATATATTAGTATTTGACTCTTGATTTTGGCTCAAGTCATTATTTATTTATTTATAAATAAATATACTGGTCATATACCCTATGTCAGGGTCCTGGAATCCAGCCCTACATTGGGCTCTGCACTCAGCATGGAGTCTGCTTGAGAATTCTCTCTCTGCCTTTCCCCCTACTTGCTCTCTCTCTCTCTAAAATAAATACATTTAAAATCTTTAAAAACAAAGAAACTGAGACTCAGATGAAATAACTTGCTAATACAGCTAATAAATGGCATAGTCAGGGTAGAATCCAATATAGTATGAATCCAAAAGAAGCCTGGTTTTCCCCTAAACTCTATGCCCTAGAAGGCCATTCTAACTCTCCATCTCAATTGAGCTGGGCCACACCAGTGCTCCCAGGCACAGAGTCTACATGGCCATAGTGATCTGCAACCAGATACACAGTAGAATCAAACAGGTCTCAAATCCAGAAGAGAAATGAAGACCATCAGATAGTTTTCCTAGGCTTTACCATAATATTCCAAATGTTTTCATATCTAGAGGCAAATGCATTTGAAATATGTGGCTGCCTTCTCACCTAAAAATTTGATTTGCAAAGGATGAAAGAAGACCATCAAAATAGATGTGATAGGATAATTTAAATACTTACTAAAGGGCTCCAGTAAGGTTTGAAGTCTTTTGGGTGCTAATATTCTGTACACCAGCTGCCCTTTCCATTCCAAACTGGGCATCTAGTACAAGTGTCTTAACCAACTGTGGGAGAAACAGGGGCCCTTCCTTCCTATTTTAATGCAAATCTTTATTTTTTCCCTGACTTCTTATTGAGTGTACCTAATTTCTAGGCAAGGTTTGTATGCCAGGACTGTGACTAGCTCCCCAACAAAAGCAGAGCTGAGATGACTGTTGCAGCCCTAACAGGAGAAACAGAGACCAAGGGGCCTATCTCCACCTCCTCTGCCATATGCCTGCAACCTGACTTCAACACTCAACAAGGCCTTGGGATGAAGAACTAAAAATCATAGCAGCAAGGGGTCCCAGAAGTCTAGAGCCAGAAGTGATATCTGGATTCTACCTGGTCCATTTAATAAATATTTATTATAAGAATTTGAAATCCAACTTATTGCATTCAGTTCTGGGTGAATGTCAAAACATACTGCATATATCCTTAAGTCCTTATCCTTAAGGGGCCTACCACCCTGTTGAGAAGACAAAAAATTTCAAATGAAATGATGTAGACATTGGAAATACCAATAACTAAAGCAACACAAGGCACATTCAAGAGTGATGACTGTGCTAGGAGTTCAGAAGGATGTGTGTTAGGAAGGGTTTTATGGAAGAGCAGAGCCAGAACAGCACCAAAAATGAGGAGTTGGCAAAGGCAGCGTTCAGCCAAGCTTATTTCCTCACGCCAACCACGCTAATTCCATTTTCATTTGGCTTACACTGCAGCCTATCCCAGTACTCACTGTCCTACTTCCTGCCTTCCCTCTTTTCTTTCTCTTCTCTTCCTATCATGTGAGTTACTGAACCCTTTTCCATACATCCATACTTCATCTCAAGTCCAAACTTGTTCTTGAAGTCTTTCCCAAGAATTCCAGACCATGCTGAATTTTCCACTTACTAATTTCTTATAACATGTAGATCTGTACCACACCCTGGGAAAATTAATTATATGCTGCCTTGTATTGTTTGCTAATGGTTTTGTTCTATGCCCCTAATGACCTTTGAAGCTTTTTATGGGCAGGTCTGTATGTGGCATTTCTTGTGTATCCTGCACATGGCTAGATGCATAACAGATGCTCAGGAATGTTGCTTGAATGTCTCACCACCTAGGGTCACTGGTCATCTAATCTCATTTGAAGTTCCACAGAGGCAGAATCTGCAGAGACAGTTACAGACCATTCAGATATTTGATATGAGGAATGGCTTTTGTGTCCTCCTAGAATTCCTTCTGTTTTCACTAGAATAACTGTCTAGTATATATTTCATAAAACTCTTTATGTCCTTGTAAATAGTACTAGCCTTCTCATGTCTCTGCTTAAAATCTCTGGATTCTCTTGCCCATTTTTTATGGCCCTGGAACAGCCTAAAATGTCAGCATTTTTTTATCAGCTGCTATTTAGTTTCAAGTGATTGGTTAAACCTATGTTAGCCTTAGTTTCCACATTTGTTAAGATTATTAACATAATTATGGCTCTGTTCTTAGATTATTTATAATTTGGAGGACTGTTACAAATAAAAGAAACACACTGTTGTAGCCTAAGCAAAAAAATAAATGAAACAAACAAATTAAGAAAATAGAATTAATTATAATACTAGGGGGATGTCCCATAGAGCTCAAGAAAAAGAATGTGGCCAGAACTAAGCAGACATTCCAAAAATCATCCACTATATTTCTCTTTGTCTCCCACTCCTTTTCCTTTCTTCACCTCCTTTCTTTTCTTCTACCTACTCCCCTTTCACTTCCTTCATTGAAGCCTTCTAGCTTAGCTCAAACAATCATTGTATGACTCTTAACTCAGGATCTGAGGATGACATGAACCGGAAACACTTGTTCTGGAGGGGGCAGAAGCCTGCCTTGGATGAGTACAGTGTCTTTCTGTGTACATTCTTCCAGTGGCTGCAAGGTGAATCTGATTTCTCAACAGACAACCTTAAAGGTGGAGCTGGTATCTCTATTCTTATTTGTTCCCCTCATTGTCATCAGCACATCAAAACATCCAAACCCTGATGTGCATCTGCAGAGCAGGAAATGGGCTGAAATCATGGGACTGATGGGAAAATAAAAAATCTGACACTTGAGTCCAAACAATAGAGGGCACAAGTAAAAGAATTGAAGAAGACTGTGCTAAAGGATCTAATATGAAAAGGAGTTTATGGGTTTCACAGATTGCAATATTTAGTTATTTGTGAATATGGTTGCCACAAAATAGATGTAAATTTATACTGATGGTAATAATTTTATACTAATATGATACTAACGTACTGTCCAGAAGGAAGGTGAAGCCCAAGCTATTCTGCTGACTTTTCAGGACTGGTTTTAGTACTTAAAGAAGCTGAAAATCTGGAATGTGTTCAGAGAATAACCAGGGAAATAGAGAACTTGAAGCCAAGCTACATGAAGAGCTTTAGATGAAGTGGAGAGATCTAGCCTGGAAAAGCAAAGCTATAGGTAGTGTTAGATTTTGAACTTCAAACTTCTGTCATGTGCAAAGTACAGTGTGGGAGCATGTAAAGGTCTCAAGATAGCAAATTCCAGATTAATATACTGTAGACTTTTTAGGACTAATCAACTTATATAGAGATTGGCCAATCATTCTCAAAAACATCAAGGGGAAGAGTGGATAAAAATGGAGGTAGAATCTGGGGCAAGGGGTAGGGGATGGTTGGAATTTGAAATAGACTGTGGCAGATGATTTATAACACCTTCTATGATTATAAAATTCATTACTCCCATTATTATTATCATTATTATTATTATTCCCATTTTTATAGTTGAGGAGACTAAGTGGCTGACCCAAAGTCATGCAGATAGTAAGATGATTGACCTGAAGAGTAGCCTCTTGATGCCAAGTGGTGGGCTCTGTGCACCACATTTCCTAGCTGCTACTGATCTAACAAATGCTGCTCCTCAATAGATTCCAGAATAGTCTCTTAATCCCTAAAGCACTTAGCAGAATAGAATCAGTGTGACTTCCATTGGGGAGTCTGAGACCTAGATTCCCATTCTATAACTTCCCCTTCCCCACATCATCCCATCCCTGGAGGAGATAATCAAAGAAAACCAACCTCACCCCAACCTGATGCTGGAGAATATCCAACCTGAACTTATGTCATAAGCTCTCTCCTTCAGATTGTGCAAGAGGGACTCATGTAAGTTTCCTTTCAGGTTTGCAGACAAGCAGGTGAAGGTGAAAAGAGGAAGACTCACCAAAAACCTTAAAATGGGCCTGGCTATGCTGCCCCTGTCCAAAAGGCAGTAGAAGCTCCTGTTAGCAGTGGCTTCAGTTTGAGAAAACAACATATTTTTATTTTTTAAATTTTTTTTACATTAGAAACAGCATATTTTTAAAACAGCATTAAAAAATACATAAGTTTTGTTGGGAATGTATGAATTCACAGTAAAAAATATTAAAGTTTTTGTTTTATGACAAATTCATTGTCTAGTTCCTTTAAATTGCCTGCTTTCCTCCTCTTGTGTTTTCTGCCTGTGAAGATTTTTTTAAATAACAGCTTTATTTAGATACAATTCATATACCATAAAATTCAACTTAAAGTGTACCATTTAGTGGTTTTTAGTATATTCCCCTGAATCGTGAAGTCATCGCCACTATCCAGAACATTTTTAACATCTCAAAAAGAAACCCTTACCCATCAGCAGTCACTTCCCTTTCCCCCATTCTACTCAGCCCTAGGCCATCATTAACCTACTTTCTGTCTCTGAATTTGCCTAATCTGGACATTTCATATAAATGGAATTATACAAAATACGGTCATTTGTGATGGACTTTCTTCATTTAGATTGTTTTTAAGATTCATCTACGTTGTATCATGTGTTAGTTACTACTTCATTACATTTTATAACCAAATAATATTTCATTGTATGGATATATGACATTTTGTTTATCCATTTATCCACTTATGGACATTTTAGCTATTTCCATTTTGTGCTATTATGAATGCCAAATGGCATGCAGCATTTATGATACTTTCAGCAGTGTGGGAGGGTTCCAATTTCTCCAAATCCTTGCCAATGCTTGTAGTTTTCTTCTTTTATTATAGCAATGCTAGTGGGTGTGAAGTGGTTTACATTTCCCTACTGGTTGAAGAAGATGTGGAGCATCTTCTCATGTGCTATTGGCCATTTGTATATCTTCTTTGGAGAGATGTCTCTCTAATCAAATTCATTGTCTTTTTTTATTTTTTTAAATTTTTTATGTTTCTAGATTTTTTTTATTATGTTCAGTTAGCCACTGTATAGTACATAATTAGTTTTTGATGTAGTGTTCAATGATTCATTAGTTAAGGGTAATACCCAGTGCTCATAACAGTATGTGCCCTGCGCAATACTCATCACCCTGTTACCCCCTCCCCTTACCGTCCTCCCCTCTGAAAACCCCAAATTTTTTCCTGGGGTCCAGAGTCTCGTCATCTCCCTCTTTGATTTCTCTCCCTTTGGATTTCCCTCCCTTTCCCTATGGTCCTCCATGGCTATTATTTATGTTTCACCTATGAGTGAAACCATATGATAATTGTCTTTCTCTGCTTGACTTACTTCACTTAACATAATCCCCTCCAGTTCCATCCATGTCTATGCAAATGGTGGGTATTCATCTTTTCTGATGGCTGAGTAATAGTCCATTGTGTATATGAACCACATCTTCTTTATCCATTCATCTAGTGAAGGGCATCTCAGCTCCTTCCGTAGTTTGGTTATTGTGGACATTGCTGCTATGAACTTTGGGCTGCACATGCCCCTTGTTTTCACTACATCTGTATTTTTGGGGTAAATATCTAGTGGTGCAATTGCTGGGTCGTAGGGTAGCTGTATTCTTAACATCTTGAGGAAACTCCATACTGTTTTCCAGAGTGGCTGTACCAACTTACATTCCCACCAACAGCGTAAGAGGGTTCTCTTTTCTCCACATCCTTGCCAACACTTGTCGTTTCCTGTTTTGTTAATTTTTGCCATTCTGACTGGTGTAGTGTGCCATTTCATTGTGGTTTTGATTTGTATTTCCCTGACGGCTAGTAACTTTGACCATTTTTTCATGTGTCTGTTAGCCATCTGTATGTCTTTTTTGGAGAATTGCCTTTTCATATCTTCTGCCCATTTTTTGACTGGGTTATAAGTTTTTTGAGTGTTGAGTTTGAGAATTCTTTATAGATCTTGGATATCAGCCCTTTATTTGTAATGTCATTTGCAAATATCTTCTCCCATCCTGTGGGATGCCTCTTAGTTTTGTTGACTGTGTCCCTTGCTGTGTAGAAGCTTTTTATCTTGATGAAGTCACAGTATCCTTTGCTGTGCAGAAGCTTTTTATCTTGATGAAGTCCCGAAAGTTCATTTTTGCTTTTGCTTCACTTGCCTTTGGAGACATGTCTTGAAAGAAGTTACTGTGTCTGTTTGTTTGGTTTTTTTTAACTGGGTTATTTGTCTTTTATTCCCTCCAGTGCTTTTGAAATAAAACTCAGTTGAAAAACAGGAATGGGTCTAATGTGACAACACCAGTCTCAGATTCAAACATGTCTGGATCATAAAGAGATGATTGTTGGGTAAACTGTAGCCTGCCCTAGAGATAGGGAAATAGACTGTATGTGGCTTCTTAATTGTTTTTACAGTCCAAGAAAACAATGAGACAAGATTTATTTGCCTTAAGGGGATAAGTAGGTGCTTATGGGGAAGGGACAGAGTAAGTCCAAGAAGAAAAGAAAATCAAGGAGAACAGTGGGTCATAGAGTGATGTAATTCAGGACCCTGACTAAGGCTTCTGATATGGACCCTAGTGTTTTAGACCAGTATCTCATGCTCCAAAGTCCTGCCTACAGGTTGTAGACTTGAGGAGTCAGTCCTCCATTCTACATTCATCTCTACAAGGCATTAGTGAATGAGCCATATCACTTATTCTTTATAAACCTCAGCATTTTTATCAATAGGATTACCTTTAGTGCCACAGTTCTATAACTAGAAGCAAGACTATTTTCTCTCTCCAGGCTCTAAAAGCAGGACACCAGAGCAGTGTCATTTTTTTTTTCTCTAGAACTCTTGAATAAAGTCAGGGAATATCTCTTCCTGACATGGCTAATCTTCAGCTACTCCAAAAGATAACCTCTGTGGGTCAAGTTCTATATTCAGGATGTTTTGAATGTGTATGTCCTATACTGGTCACCAAGAAAGCCTATCTATCCCCAGGCAACTTTCCACACTAAATGAATTGCATATTTCAAAGTTTTCAATGTGTAAGTACATTCTGTTTTCTATTATACACTGACCAACATGGAGCAATGGATGCCAAATGGAAAAAGGGAAAAGATTGGGTAAACCAGAAAAATAATTTGGCAGCAGTAAAACTGCCCTGAGACAAAGACAGTCATTTCCTTAGTCAGTTTTGTAGGTACAGGTGGAGAAAGAAATTCATAGTGTGAAAATGAGTTCTGGTCAGGTCTATATACTCCTCCCAACTCCAAATTCTTCTCCAGATTCTCCTGGTGAACATTCATTGGCTATTCACTTTTGAAGGAAAATTACTATGGGAAATTTTTCTTTGTGGTTTTGCTTGCAATTAAAACATTAGAGAAAGGGAGAGAATCCAAGTCTCAGGCATGTGTACCCAAGGCAGCCAGGCTAAAGGATAGCTTTAGAGCTGAAAAGAAAGAAGAAGGATTTCCTGGAGCCCCAAGTCAAGATGCACATTGATATCCTAAAAGGCTGTGCCCATTGCTCTTCAGGCTGGAAGCTGGAAAGGAATCTGTTCAGCTTCTGCATTATGTCAAAGAACAAAAATAGACTGAGATCAGATCCTCAGATATATATGCACTCAGACCTACTGAATAAAGGATTTGGTATTAATATTTGATAACAAACATAGAAAGTTGTAAATTGCCAAAGGAATTCTAGTGATGATTAGTCAAATCAATACCTCCTTTTAAAGATAAAGATTCTTTGGTCCCAAAATAACCCATTTAAAATTTTTTGTATTTTGACTGATCCCAGAGAGGACTGGCAAGATTTCTCCTTTGAGCTCATGGGGCAGCGGGGGGTAGGGAGAGATGCAGGATTGGGGGAGGTTCTTAACGACCAGAAGATTGGAATGACAAAGTGGGTGGTGGTAGAAGCTCCCAGTCCAGCCACAGACGAGCTGTGTGACTTCTGTTTTCTGATCTCTAAAATTTAGAAGGTAGAATTCAATGGTTTCAAAGATCCCTTCCAGGAGTGTCATTCTAGGATAACTTTATGAAATCTGCTCTACAGGATTACTTACTTTTCACCCTCACTGCTGGGTTCAGAGGAAAGAAAATGTAAATGACCATGAGAAGCATTCAAGCTAAACCAAAGGAAGAGCTTTCCAACCTTTGGGGTTATGAATGACAGGGGCAAGGCTCTGAGAAGAGCTGTAGAATCTATTTCCTTGATATTTTCAAGAATAGAATCTACCCACCCAAGGTGGAATACATTTGAGGAGGCTGGAGGCTGATAGTGCCACATGCAGAGATGGCTTTCATCATGTCAAACACTTTCCTCCCTGGTTCAGCCCTCCACATGGCTTTTTCTACTTTCAGTTGTCTCTTTCCTTTCCTTCCAATCAACCCATATCAACCTCTTGGTGTCTTCCTCCCATCAAGTCACTGTTTGTTTTTGTTTGTTTGTTTGTTTATTTGTTGTTGTTTTCTAGCTATACTTGCTGTCCCTTACAGTGTAATGTCTAATTCCTCTTTCTGACTTCCAACTCTCCATAATGGGCCTTTACTACTTATGATCTTCTATTCTTTCAAATACCTTTCCCTAGAACATAGTCTATCCTATAAATATTCCTAGGAATCTAGGTCCTGGACCATTCCTGCTGCCATGGCTTTGCTCATTTTTGTACATTTTTTGAATGTGTTTAAGCTCTACCAATCCCACTTATCCCTCAAGGTTCAGTGGAAATACTGCCTCCTTCCTGAAACCATCTCTGACCCATCCATCTCTTCCTGAACACTTTGGCCCTTTTTCCCATAAATAGCTCATCCTATTTAATCTCCAAAGATATGTTCACTTGATATAGACTTTTCCTCATCTCTACAACTGTATTGAAACCTAGTGTTAGGCAGTAGATAGCTCTTAATAAAGACTTAATGTATTTAAGTACACTTTGGCCTTGAATTTTCTGTGATGAGCCTTGAATGGGTCATAGAAGTTGCCTGGGAGATTGGAGCTCTATATATATCCTTCCATGTAATGTATGGATTGTTCGTGATACTTTTGGATGACTCCACTGGGAAAGGATCATTCACCAGTCTTTTGATTGTTTGATAGGAGGATCCTGGCAGGATGGAATTTTTTTAATAAGTGGGATCAGATGTTTGTTACAAATAGATCCATGTTAGGGAAACAACTTGGGTATGGCTTGGGTCAGAGTTTATTGAAAGTCATTCTGGGCTATAAATTAGCTGCAACTTCCCATTTCAAAAAGAAAACTCTGGTCCATGGCAAGGGTCTATTTTATATTATAGAAGGATTAAATCTTCCATCACTCAAATGGGAATGTCAACAACATAGAACGGAAGAGCACTAGTCTGAGCAATAAAAGGGTCTGGATTCTGGTTAGCTCTGCCACTATTCCATGAACTTGTTAGGGTGATTTAGGCAAAACCACAGTACCTCTCAGAGTCTCAGTTTCTGCACACGTAAATAAAAGGTTTGCATGAGATGGTTGTTAATGTTCTATAAGCTTTGACATGATACAGATCTATGAAAGAAGTTATTTGAACGCTGCTCTCCATTCTTTGAGAAGGGATGTAGGGAAGGATCTGTATCATGCCATAGGAGTAAAGATAAAGTTAGTCTCAAGTTTCAACCATTCATCCATCCATCCATCCCTCCAACAAATATTTATTGAATACCTACTGCGTGCCAAGCTCTTTTCTAAGCCTTAGGGATTCAGTGGACAACAAAATCTTTATCATGCAGCTTACATTTTAGTGATGAGACCAACAGTGAATAAAGAAAGTAATATATTCATATTTTCTCTAAACACACACCACTGCATATGGCCACATGGGCTATGTACTAGACTATAATAGTTTTTTTTTCCTATTTCTTGGCTATTTTTTTATTATGTTATGTTAGTCACCACACAGTAGACTATTATAGTTCTGGGAAGTGATGAGTGCTATAAAGAGAAAAAAGTGTGTTGGGGGATAGACAGTGATGGAAGGTGCTGTTTAAGTTGTAGTTTAGTTTTGTTTTTTTTAAGATTTTATTTATTTATTCGACAGAGAGAGAGAGATCACAAGTAGGCGGAGAGGCAGGCAGAGAGAGAGGAGGAAGCAGGCTCCCCGTTGAGCAGGGAGCCCGATGCAGGCCTCAATCCCAGGACCCTGAGATCATGACCTGAGCTGAAGGCAGACACTTAACCCACTGAACCACCCAGGTGCCCCTAAGTTGCAGTTTTTAAAGGATTCTCTGCTGAAGTTTTATTTAAACAGAGTCTTAAATGAAGTAAAAAATATATATACTGTACACATAATCTGAAGAATGAGCATCTGGGAAGTGAAAATACTGTATTAAGATCCTAAAGTGGGAATGGGCTTTGTCTTTTTGAGCAAAATACTGTAATCTTACAATTGCCTCCCAGATAACAATGACATCATCAGCCAGTTAGCAAGAAAATGAATTTGACCTTTTAGCCTTTGGCCTCTGCCACTTCCTTTGGTTACCTTCTCACATGACCTCCTAGCTCTTGTTTGCTCTTTCATTTATTCATTCAAAAAATATTTAGTAAGCAGTAGTTATAGTGCCAGGCACCATGGATCTATCCCTGATAATTTCACTCTCTACTAGTGTTCCATAACAATTTCCTTCTTTTCTTAAGATTGAAGAATGGAGAGAATGCTAGAAAAATAAAAAATAAAAAAAAACTGGAGTGGGACCCAACGTACCTACCTTAGGAAGTTCATTTTTCCACTGGCCTCAGCCTTTCAACCTGGAGAATGTCTCTGGATGAGGTGTTGCACCAGTTTCTATACTTGGTTTTACAACAGAGAATGTGTGCTTTCCATTTTATAAAAGATTGCATTCACTCTCCACAGAACCCAAGGATAAGGATGGTGAGGCTGTTTCAAATGGGGAAAAATCTCCATCATCACTCAGTCAACACATGGGTGCTAGATGCTGAGGGAGAGGCAATGATGAGTAGGATAGGGCCCTTTCTTTGGTAGGAAGATAAGGCATGTACAGAGTTAGCTGCAGCAAAATTAGAACATGGAAAATGCTGAATGACTCAGGTCACAAAACATGCTGAAGAGATTGAGAGGAAGGAAATCACTGTGGTATGAGGTGATTAGAAAAATATTCAGAAAACCTGGGGATAAGGATGGGCAGGATTTTTCCAAATAGAGTTGAGAAGATGAAAGGATGGAAATAAGACACACAGATGGGAAAACCCATGACAAGTTCAAGAAACTAGATTGGAAATAGGGAGTCCCACAGTGAGAAAGGATTGGGAAAATGCAGTGGGGCATGAATTCAGATTTCAAAGACATTTAAATGTTTCCATTAGGTCTGGGAAAATTCTATGCACCATATCTAGAGGTTTATCTCAGGAAAAGGTGGGGATACACCTTCTACTCCCTCATGGCTAACCCTATGAGGCCCCATTCAAGGACTTTTCTGTCAGCCTCTTCTATGATAGTAATAGCAACAATAATACATCATAATTGTATTGTCCTTTGCAAATTACAAAGTATTATATTTGGAATTTCACAAAGGCAAGGGCCATATCTGTCACCATTCAACTCCTTGAACATGACATGGTGCTTAGCACATGCGAGACAGTCAGTAAATTCTTAGTCGATTAATGAAAAAATGGAAGACTCTGTGGCATCATCTAATTTGAGTCTCATAATAACCCTCTGGGGCAGAGACTGAATATTCTTATCCTGATTTCACAGATGAGAGAAATAAAATCCAGAGTAGGTATGGGTTTGCCCAACTGTCTTATATACTGTATTTTTATTAAAAATTGCATGATCCTAGGAACTAGGAGATATGGGAACTAGTGAACTAGGAACTTAGCTTTGTCATTTAACTTCTCCGAACCTTAACTTTTCTTGACTGTTAGACATGGAATTAAATGTAATCAATTCCAAAATATAAGATACGAGATTCCAGGATACACAAGTGTGTGCACAGACACACATACATTTATTTAATCACACTTTAATGTCTCTGAATTTGGGATAAGACAAGATAATCAATAGTGTGCCATCTGTTAATTTGCTGCATTTTTCTGTCTTGGATTCTCTATGATATGGTAACCTCTGTCCTGTCCACCTGCTGGAATGTGAATGTGAAAGTGCTTTGAAAACTGTACCAAAAAAGGGAGTGCCACTGGCTTCCCTCAGTCTGTGGCCTCATGCATCTTAACTACTCTGGAGAAGCCAGCTGCCACGTGGGTTCTACACACAGCCCCTGAGCAGGCTCTGCAAGAGAAGGGATTAAGTGGCATTAACCCAACAAGCAAATGCTGGCATCTCTGAGACACCTGGTACAAATCTTCGCTATTGATTAAAGGAATTAGTGGTCTGAGAATCTATGAATAGACAAAAAGAAAGGAAATGCAATCCTTTTCCACAAGCCCAAACACAGACCAGGCATTCATTGATTTCTCTGTTCCCTGTTTGTGCATACCTGTGGTTCTATTGGGCTGAATTCCCAGAAGGAGCTCCTTTAACACAGGGACTCTGCTCTCATAGAAGACCCCCCTCCCCAACCCACTCTCCTCCCCCATGCCACTCCACATCCTCCTTTGTCTGCAGTAGCCACTGACCAGGTAGGCAATGCTCAAGGGACTGATAAGAGGGCTGGCAATGTCTGCTCTGAGTCTGCTGTAGGCATACAGCAGTCTAGAGCCACTGAACTGCTTAAATGTTTGCATTTGCCACCATCCCCACATTTGTAAAAAACAAAGAAAACAGAAATGTTGGCCTTTGAGGAGGGGGTGGGGAAAGATGAAATAAGTAGCAGAACTGAGGCTAGGGTGAGTTAAGTGAGGTTTCTTGGGAGCACATATTTCCACTGTAGAGCCTCTCAGTAGCCTTCTAATATAGACAAATCAAATTCCTCGATTCCAATACCTCCAGCTGATGATCATTTCCATGTTGAATTATAAAACTTTTATAGTACTTAATTTACAAATCTCTTTCACATACTTTGTCTTCTGCTCTTTCCTACAACTTGGGAATTTAGTTTTTGTTTTTATTTTCATTACCATATCGGTATGTTAAGGTTTAAAATGAAGACAGTGCTTTTCTTTTATAACCTGTCTCTTAGAATAATAGCAATAATTGTACAAAGTGCCAAACAAGAATTGCATGTCTCCATCCCATGGGTTATTGGTTTAAGAAGACATGTTTAAGTTGGACCTTCAGTTTCCAGAAAAGTTTAAGTGGAAAACAAAATTTCACACTATGGGAAAGAAAAACAAAGAAGACAGTTGTATCAGAGATAGCCAGATGGAAAAAATGAGGGCACTGATTTGAAAAAGGTTAAATTTGATGGGACACTCAGTTGCCAGTATCTATAGATCAAAGTGGGAAATAACAAAATTCATCTTAATCTTTTGCAATTAAAAGGAGGTGAGTTTAGGTAACACATCTGGAATGGTAAATTAAGAACCCCTAATATCTGCAGCCCTCTGACAGACCTACCAGAGAGTGTTTGTCAAAAATAAAAATAAAAATCAGTCAGTTATTTAACATGACTGCTGCTTGAGGTGGCGATACCAGGTAAGACAAACAAGAGGTTTAGAAAAAAAGCTTAAAGGAAAAGTCTGGGGAATACAATGTCCATAGGGGACACTGAAAATTTCTGACATATTTCTAGGAATTTAGAAGCCTGCACACATGTGGAGGGCTGTGCACATGCCTGAGAAGGCCCTAATTTCTCACTTCTGGCTGTCATCAATCCTCTGCAAAGCAAGAAGTGAAAGCTAAGACAGAGTTATAAACAACCAGAGCCCAGAATCCATACCTAGCACATAATGAAAGCTGGGAGACTTATTAAGTCATTTAAAGATATCTTTGTCCCAGGCACCTGGCTGAGTCAGTAGAGCATGTGACTCTTTATCTCAAGGTCATGAGTTCAAGCCCCACATTGGGCCTAGAGCTTACTTTTTGTTGTTGTTGTTGTTGTTTAATTTTTATTGTGTTATGTTAGTCTCCATACAACACATTATTAGGTTTTGATGTAGTGTTCCAAGATTCATTGTTTACATATAACACCCAGTGCTCCATGCTTACTTTAAAAAAGAAAAATAGGGGTGCCTTGGTGGTCCAGCTGATTAAGCATCCAACTATTGATTATGGCTGAGGTTGTAATCTCAGGGTTGTGAGATTGAGCTCTGAGTCAGGTTCCATGCTGAGTGTGGAACCTGCTTAAGATTCTCTCCCTCTGCCCAACTCCCTCTAAAAATACATACATAGATACATGCATATATATAAATAAATAGATAGATAAAAATAAATAAGTCAAACAGAGAAAGACAATTATCATATGGTTTTACTTATATATGGAACATAAGGAATAGCATGGAGGACATTAGGTGAAGAAAGGGAAAAATGAAGGAGGGGAAATCAGAGGGGGAGATGAACCATGAGACACCATGGACTCCGAGAAACAAACTGAGGATTTTAGAAGGGGGAGGGGGTGGAGGGATGGGTTCACCCAGTGATGGGTATTGAGGAGGGCACATATTGCATGGAGCATTGGGTGTTATACACAAACAATGAATCATGGAACACTACATCAAAAACTAATGATGTACTGTATGGTGACTAATGTAATAAAAAGATTATGAAAGAAAAAATAAAATAAAATAAATTGAGTGCTTTGCTGATAGAGTCAACATGAATAAATCTCAAAAACTTTATGGGGAGTCCAGCTGGTTCACTCAATAGAGAATGTGCCTCTTGATCTAAGGGTTGTAAGTTCAAGCCTCACATTGGGTGTAGAGATTACTTAAAAGTTAAAATTGTTTTTAATTTTAAAAAGATACCTTTGTCTAATTACTAGCTGACCACTAAGCTAAATGGTAGAGACTATGGTGATAACACTCAACAAAGACAAATGCACCCCAAAGTTCACAGTAGCAATGTCCATAATAGCTAAACTGTGAAAGGAGCTGAGATGTCCTTCAACAGATGAATGGATAAAGAAGATGTGGTTCTGATATACAATGGAATATTACTCAGGCATCAGAAAAGAGGAATATCTTGGGCGCCTGGGTGGCTCAGTGGGTTAAAGCCTCTGCTTTCGGCTCAGGTCATGATCCCAGGGTCCTGGGATCGAGGCCCACATCGGGCTCCCTGCTCAGCGGGGAGCCTGCTTCCTCCCCTCTCTCTGCCTGCCTCTCTGCCTCCTTGTGATCTCTCTCCCTCTGTGAAATAAAAAACAAACAAACAAACAAACAAACAAACAAACAAAAAAAGAAAAGAGGAATATCTACCTTTTACATCAACATGGATGGAACTGGAGGGAATTATGCTAAGTGAAATAACCCAATCAGAGAAATACATTTATTATATGGTTTCACTCATATGTGGAACATAAGGAATAGCACAGAAGACCACAGGGTATTGGGGGGGGGGAAACTGACAGGAAAGAAATAAGAGAGGGAGACAAACCACACGAGACTCTTGATAAACTGAGAGTTGCAGAAAGGGAGGTGGGTAGGGGAATGGGGTAGCTCGGTGATAGGCAATAAGGAGGGTACATGATGTGATGAGCACTGGGGGTTATATGAAACTAATGGGTCATTGAACATTGTATCAAAAACAAATACATTGGCTAGTTGAATTGAAATTTAAAAAAGAAAAAGATACAAAACTTTATAGAAATGTTCCAAGAGACACTAAACAAACAATTAAAACAATAAGAAGAACAAAATTCAGACAGAAGAAAAATCTGATTTCCACAGTTACTACATTATATTATTTTTAAATGTCTAGTTTTCAACAAAAATTATGAGACACACAAAGAAATAGGAAATTAAGACCCACATACAGGGAAAAAAGCAGCCAATAGAAATTGTCCCTGAGGAATCCCAGATTGAACAAGACAAACATTTAGATCAGATATTATAAATATGTTAAAAAAAAACTAAAGCATATCATGTCTAGAAAACTAAAGGAAGATATTAGAACAATGCCTCACCAAATAGAGAATATCAACCAAGAGAAAGAAATATTAAAACACACACACACACACACACACCTCTAGAGATTCTGAAGTTGAAAAATACACTAACTGAAATGAAAATTTTACAAAGATGGTCCAATAGTACATTTGGGTTGCCAAAAGGAAGAATCAGTGAAGGTAGGTCAATTGATATTATTCAGTCTAAGGAACAGAATGTGAAAGAATGAAGAAAAACTAACAAAGTCTCAGAGACGTGTGGAACACTACTAACATACACATATAAAATTTCCAGAAGAAGGTGAAAGAAAGAATATTTATAGGAATAATGGTCAAACTTTCCTAAATTTATTGAAAAATTAATCTAGATGTTTAAAAATCTCAACAAGCTCGAAATCAGATAAACTCAGAGTTCCACATCTAGATTTCTCAGGTTCAAACAACTGAAAGACATACAAAAAGAATCTTGAAAAAAGTAACTGATGTACAAGAGATCCTCAATAAGATTAACAGGTGAATCCTCATCAGAAGTCAGGGATGCCAAAATGTAGTGAGATGAGGAAGGTAAGGGGATTAGGCAATATGGGTGAAGGGGAGTGGGGGATACAAGCTTCCAGTTATGGAATGAATAAGTCATGGGAATAAAAAGTAAGCATAAAGCACATAGTCAATGGTATTGTAATAGTGTTGTATGGTGAGGGATGGTAGCTACAATTGTGATGAGAATGACATAACATGTAAAATTGTTGAAGCACTATGTTGTACACCTGAAACTAAAGTAACATTGTGTGTCAACCATACTCAAATAAAAATAAGTTAAAAGAAGTGACTGTGAACCAAGAAATCTATATCCAGCACAAGAACCATTCAAAAACAAAGGAGCAATCAAGACAATTCCAGATTAAAAAAAAAAAAGTGAATTCATTGCTAACGCATGTGTCTTACAAGAAACACTAAAGGACACTTTCAGTTTGAAATGAAAGGACATCAGACAGTTACTGAAGTGCAGATAAAGAAATAAGGAACACTGGTAAAGGCAACTTTATAAGGAACACTGGTAAAGGTGACTTGATAGGCAAGTGTAAAACAATGTATAAATGTATTTCTTAAATTTGCAAACTACTTTTTCTCCTATCTGATTTAAAAGACAACTGCATAAAACAATAATTATTAAACTGTGTTGATGGACACACAAAGCATGAAGATATCATGGTGACATCAATACACAAGGAGAGATAGAAGTTATATGCAACTAATAAATCATTGGACACTACATCAAAAATTAATGATATACTATATATTGGCTATTTGAACTTACTAAAAAAAAAACAATGCAAATAGAAAGAGAAAAGGCTTTGGAGACACAACCAGTATCTGCCAATCTATGACCTTAAAATTTGGCTTTACTGTCTCTGAATTTCAGCTTCTTCATCTGTAAAATAGGGCATGTAATAACCAACTCACAAGACTGTTGTTATAATAAAACCATTTATAATAAAAAATTCATTTGCCACCTTCTTTCTTTTGATTGTAATGTTTGGTGCATATACATTCAATGTAATTACTGCTAACGTAGGATTTATGCCTGTAATTTTGGTATATTTATTTATTTACATGCTTATTTTAGAAAGAGAGAGGGAGGGGTGTGAGTTGGGGGAGGGGCAGATGGAGAGGAAGAGAGAGAATCCTAAGCAGGGTCCATGCCCAGCATGGAGCCGAATGCAGGGCATGACCCCAAGATCATGACCTGAGCCAAAACCAAGAGTTAGATGCTAACCGACTGATCCACCCAGGCATCCATGTCTCAAGGTACCAACAGAGCTAGTTTCCAGTGAGATCTCTTCCTGGCTCACAGATATGGATTTTCCTCTATATTTGTGTAGAAATAAAGGTGTCTCTGGTATCTCTTCCTCTTCTTATAAAGACACCAGTTTTATCATATTATATCCCCATCCTTATGACTTCATTTAACTCTACCTTTCTCCAAAGCTCTGATGGTAACTTGATCTTGGACTTCTGGCCTTCAGAACTTGAGAAAATAAATGTCTGTTGCTTAAGCCACCTGGTCTGTGGTATTTTGTTGTGGCAGTATTAGCAGCCTAATACAGAGCCAAAGAAGAAACACAAGGGAAATCCAAAAACACTTTGAGATAAATGAAAACAAAAAACACAACACACCAAAATTATAAAATGCAGCTAACATAGTATTTAAAGGAAAATTTATAGCTGAAAATTCCTATATTAAAAAAGAAGAAATAACTCAAATCAATATCATAACCTTCCACTCTGAGAAACTATAAAAAAGAAGAGCAAACCAAATACAAAATAATCTGAAAAAAGAAAATTATAAAAATTAGGACAGAGATACATGAAATTAAAATAGAAAAATAATAGAGAAAATAAACAAAACCAAAAATTTTTTAAAGATTTCTTTTAACTGATAATCCTTTAGCCAGACTGACCAAAAAAAAAAAAAAAAGGAAACGAACAGGGTAGGGAGAGAAATTGAGGAAGAAGAGAGAAAGAGACACTCAAATTACAAAAATCAGGAATGAGAGATGAAAGAATGGACATCACTACCAACCTTACAGGGAAAAAAATACTATATTATCAAGAGTATGCCAAAAAGATAATGTAGATTAAATGAGCAAATTCCTAGAAAGACACAAACTAGAAACACCAACCCAAGAAGAAATAGAAAACCTCAAAAGACCCCCCCCCAAAAAAATTGAATTAGTAGTTGAAAAACTCCCTATCAAAACAGCCCAGGCTCAGATGGATTTACTGGTGAATTCTATCAATCGTTTAAGACAAATTAATGCCAATCCTTCACAACCTCTTCCAAAAAAAAGAAAGAAAGAAAAAAGAGAGAAGGGACAACTTCTCATTCATGCTATGAGGGGAATATTATTATCTTGATACCAAAGTCAGACAAAGACATCACAAGAAAGGCCAGTATCCTTTATAAATATAGGTGAAAGAAATCTTCAACAAATCCAGCTAAACAAATCCAGAAATATATGAAAAAGATTATATATCACAACCAAATAGTATTTACCTTAGGAATGCAAGGTTGGTTTAATATACAAAAATCAATCAATGTAATATATCATATTGATAGATTGAAGGACAAAAACCATATGTCTATCTTAAAAGATGCATAAAAAACATTTAACAAAATCCGAACTCTTTCATGTTAAAACTTTCAACTAATTAGAGAGAGAAGGGAACTTCCTCAACCTGATCAAGAGCATATACAAAAATCCCATAGCTAATATCATGCTTAAGAGATAAAGGGGCACCTGGGTAGCTCAGTTGGTTAAGCATCTGCCTTCAGCTCAGGTCATGATCCTGGGGTCCTGGGATCAAGCCCCATGTTGAACTCCCTGCTTAGGGAGGATCCAGCTTCTCCTCTTCCTCTGTCTGCTGCTCCCCCCACTTGTGCTTTCTCTCTCTCTCTCTGTGTCAAATAAATAAAATCTTTTAAAAATAGTAAGAGATAAAATATTTTCCCTAAGATTGGGAACAAGATACAGGTTCTTATTCTCATAAATTCTATTCAACATTGTACTGAAAGTGCTAGTCAGAAATATTAAGCAAGCAAACTAAACAAAAGGCATTCAATTGGAAGAAGAAAAACTATCTTTATTTGCACATCACATGATCCTGTACACAGAAAAATCCTAAGGAATACACAAGAAACTAAGAACTACTAAATGAGTTCAGCAAGATTTCAGGATAAAAGATCAATATACACAAATCAATTGGTTTTCTATATATTAAAAATGAAAAATCAGAAAATAGAAGGAAGGAAACAATTCCATTTGTAATAACATCAAAAAGAACTAAATGCCTAGGAATAAATTTAACAAGGCGGAAAGACGAATTAACTGAAAAATAAAAAGCATTGTTTAAATAAATTAAAGAAATCCAAATAAATATGAATAAATCCTATGTGCATGGATGAGAAAACTTCATATTGTTAAGATTGCAATATTCCCAAGATGATCTACAGATTCAACACTATCCCAATCAAAATTCCAGCTGTCTGTTCCACATAATTTGTGAAGTAAATCCTAAAATTTCTGTGAAAATTCAAAAGACCTTGAGTAGCCAAAACAATTTAGAACGAAGTTGGAAGACTTGCACTACTTAACTGCAATATTTACCTCAAAAGGAACATTGATAAAGACAGGATAATACTAGCACAAGGATAGACATATAGATCAGTAGAATATAGTTGAAAGCCCAGAAATAAACTCATATATGTATAGTCAGCTGATTTTCAACAAAAGTGCCAAGATGAGTTCATGGGGAAGTAATAGCCTTTTCAACAAGTGATTATAGGATATCTAGACATCCGCATGCAAAATAATGTACTTGGGCCCCTTCCCTGCACCATATACAGAAATTAACTCAAAGTGGATCATAGATATAAATGTAAGAGTTAAAATGTTAAAAACTCTTGGAAGAAAACAAGAGACTATATCTTCGATCTTGCATTAGTCTTTGAATGGTTTCTTAGATATAACACCAAAAGCACAAGAAACAAAAGAAAAAAAAATAAACTGGTCTTCATCAAAATTAAAAACATTTGTCTTTCAAAGGACACTAGATTGCAAAAATATTTGGCAACCACATAACTGATAAAGGATTTGTATCCAGAATATAAAAAGAACTCTTGCAAATCAACAATGAAAAGATTAGAAAACCCACAATTTTGTAAATGGGCAGATAATTTGATAGACATTTCTCCAATATATATATATACACATATATATATATATATGTGTGTGTGTGTGTGTATATATATATATATATATATATTTATACAAATGGCCAAAAAATGAACATGCAAAGATGGTCAGCAAATTTAACCATTATGGAAATGCAAATCACAACTATAATGAGATAGCATTTCATACCCTCTAGGTTGCTATAACGAAAAAGACATATAATAACAATGTTAGTGAGGATATAGAGAAACTGGAAATCTCATACATTTCTGGCGGAATTGTAACTGGTGCAGCCAGTTTTGAAAAATGTTTGACAGTTCTTCAGAAAGATAAATATAGACATACCATATGATCTGGAAATTCCACTCCTAAACATACCCAAGAGAAATGAAAACATTTTCCACACAAAAACCCATATACAAATGTTCATAGCAGCATTATTCATAATAGTCAAAATGTGGAAATGGAAACAACCAAATATCCATTAACTGAGGAATGAATAAACATGAGGTGATATATCCATACAGTAGAATATTGTCAACAATAAACAGGAATGCAGTACTGATACATGATACATAAAGGAACTATGAAAGCATCATGCTAAGTGAAATAACCAAACACACAATGCTGCACGTTGTATAAATCTGTTTATATGAACTGTGTAGAATAGACAAATCCATAGCGACCAAAAGTGTGTTATTGGTTTCCAGAGTCTGGAAGTGGGTAGGGCGGACAGGGGGGAGAGGAATGAAGAGAGGAACTGCTAATGAATACAGGGCTTTGTTTTGGGATGGTGAAAATGTACTGGAATTAGACAGTGGTTATTGTTGGAAAACTCTCTGAACATACTAAAAACCACTTAATTGTACACATTTACTCTTAAAACATCTGAAGTATTTAGTATACCTTCATCCTATTTTTAAAGCAAGTAGGGCTCTTAGTTGCAAGTCACAGAAAATCCAAAATCAACTTGCTTAAGCAATAAAAGGGGATGTGTGGGCTCATATAACAAAGGGATAGTATTGTAAGTCCAACTTATCCAAAGGGCTTGAGTGACTGGTAGGTCTTCTTCTGCTCCCATTGTATTGGTCTCATTCTTAAGCCTTAGCAACAATAATCACAGAGCATCTCAGGTTCATCTCTATGGAAAATTTCCCTGCCTCTCTCAAAAAAACTAACAAAATTCTCATTGACTGTAATTGAGTCATATGTCCATCTCTGAACCAATCAGTTTGGCCAAAGAAATATATATTGACCAAGTCTGTGTTATGTGTTTCACTCTTAAAATGGGGAGGTGGCCTCTCCAGAAGTTGTATGAGAGAGGAAATGCCCAATACTGCTACCAAATAGAGGGAAAAAAATAAAACAGGTACTGAGAAGCAAAACAATAACAAATACCTACTATCAACAATTAGGGAAACTTTGCCAAGATAGGCAATCAATCTGGAGGCAGATTATATTATTGGTATCATAAGTACTCCAAAACACACAGATTCTCTCAATTTTAGTTCTTTATCCTTTGAATCTAAATCCTGTTTGAGTTACAATTTACATTCAATGTTTATATTCACTTTTTATAATATGAAGGTTAACCACAAATAGATCAATGCAACAGAATAGAAAGCTCAGGAATAAATCCATGCTATATGGTCAATTAATCTACAATAAAGGTGTCAGGAATATACAGTGGGAAAAGACCATCTCTGGAAAAAATTGTGCTGGGAAAACTGGACATCTACATGAAAAAGAGTGAAACTAGACCACTTTCTTACACTGTACACAAAAATAAACTCAAAATGAATTAAAGAACTGAATGTGAGACTCAAAACTATAAATATTCTAGAAGAAAATAATAGGTACTAATTTCTTTGACACCACCCATGGAAGCATTTTTCTAGATGTTTCCTCAGGCAAGGCAAACAAAGGCAAAATTAAATTATTGGGACTAAACCAAAATAAAATGTTTTCACATAGCAAAGGAAACAAAAGGCAACTTACTGAATGGGAGGAAATATTTGCAAATGATATATCTGTTAAGGAATTAATATCCAAAATATATAAGTAAATTCTACAACTCAACACCAACAAAACAAAAATTCTGATTTAAAAATGAGCAGAGGGGGCGCCTGGGTGGCTCAGTGGGTTAAAGCCGCTGCCTTCGGCTCAGGTCATGATCCCAGGGTCCTGGGATCGAGGCCCACATCGGGCTCTCTGCTCGGCGGGGAGCCTGCTTCCTCCTCTCCTCTCTCTCTGCCTGCCTCTCTGCCTACTTGTAATCTCTCTCTCTGTGTCAAATGAATAAATAAAATCTTTAAAAAAAAAATAAAAAATAAAAATGAGCAGAGGAACTGAATAGACATTTTTCCATAGAAGACATACAGAGGGCCAACAGACACATAAGAAGATGCTCAACACTACTAATCATCAGGGAAATGCAAATCAAAACCACAATGAGATATCACTACACCTTTCAGAATGGCTAAAATTAAAAACACAAGAAATAGCAAGTGGTGGCAAGAAAGTGGGAAGAGAGGAACTCTTATGCACTCTTGATTGGGAATGAAAATTGGTGTAGCCATTGTGGAAAACAGTATGGGTAGTCCTAAAAATTTTTTAAATAAAATTACCAGGGAGGAGCAAGATGGCAGAAGAGTAGTAGAAGTAAATATCGCCGAGTCCCAGTAATTCAGCTTGATAGTTAGGAAACCATTCTGAACACCTACAACCTCAACAAAGAAAAGAAGAGCATCAATTCTAAGAACAGAAAAGCGACCACTTTCTGGAAGGTAGGATGTGCAGAGAAGTGAATCCAAGGCGATATACCGGAAGAGAGACTGCGGGGGAGGGACCAGCTTCTGGCAAGTGGCAGAACAGTGGAGCACAAAATTGGAACTTTTAAAGTCAGATCCATCGAGGGACGTCATTCCAGAGGCTAAGTGGGGGGTTGGAGCCCTGGCGGGGACAGTGTGGTCTCAGGACACACAGGGTCACAGAAATACCAGGGGTGCCTGAGTGTGTCAGAGCTCTCAGTTATCGGACTGGGGAAGCCAGCTGCAGTGACGGAGCCGAGGAGTGAGCTCTCAGCTCAGGGTTACCTTAAACTGTGATCCAAGGCATAGTCGGGCCACTGTTGTCAAGCAGGGACCCCACAAGGGACAGATCCAGTGAGACTCACCTTCCTCCTCCAGGAGGAGCAGTGCGGGAGTGCATAGCAGGAATCTGCTGGGTTTGGAGTCTCCAAATGGGGCCATGCACCAGAGAGAGAAACGCTTGGTCACAGGCCAGTTGAGCTCGGAGTGCGGCCGGAGACCAGGGAGATGGGAGGGACTGACTGCTTTTCCCTGAGGATGCACTGAGGAGTGGGACCCCAAGCTCTTGGCTCCTCCAGGCAGGAGACTGGGAGGCTGTCATTTTCATTCCCATCCTCCAAATCTGTACTGAAAGCGTTCAAGAACAAAAGCTCCAAGAGTGACCTGACCAGATTGCTTAGTCTGGCCCCTTGCAAAGGTGGTGCAAATCCGCTTTGGGCAAAGATATTTGAGAATCTCTGCAACAGGCCCCTCTCCCACAAGATCAGTAAGAACATCCAGCCAAGACCAAGTTCACTGATCAACGAGAACTGCAAAACTTTAGAGCTATGGGAATACAGCACATAGAATTCATGGCTTTTTCCCCATGATTCTTTAGTCTTTCAAACTTAAATTTTTTTAATTTCATTTTTTTCTTATTCCATTTTTAAAATTTTTCCTCTTTCCTATTTTAACGTTTTTTAAACTATTTTATCTTATCAATACCTTTTTAAAAATTAATTTTCAGGGTGCCTGGGTGGCTCAGTGGGTTGAAGCCTCTGCCTTCGGCTCAGTTCATGATCTCAGGGTCCTGGGATTGACTCCCGCATCAATCACTCCTGCTCCTGCCGAGCAGGGAGCCTGTTTCCTCCTCTCTCTCTGCCTCCCTGCCTACTTGTGATCTCTCTCTCTCTCTGTGTCAAATAAATAAATAAATAAAATCTTCTAAAAGATAATTTTCATTGTTACAGTCATAACCTATCCTTTCATTGTATTTAGCCTTATTTTTTGTATACATATGGTTTTTCTTCCTTTAAAATTTTGGGATACAGTTTCTTGTTGATCAAAATATACCCTAAATCCAGTGCTTGGCTTTGTTCTAGTCTCCAGCCTGATCACATTCTTTCCTCTTTTTTTTTCTTTTTTCAACCAACTTCTTATCTTATCAATTCCCTTTTTAGAATCCTATTTTAATGTTCATCTTTACATTCATATTCCATCCCTTCATCGTGTTCACGCTTATTTGTGTGTGTGTGTGTATGTGTGTGTGTGTATATATATATGTATATATATACATATATATACATATACATATATGTGTGTATATATATATGTATATATATATATATATAAGTTTTTGTTTCTATAAAATTTTGGGAGACACTTTCTTCTAACAGACCAAAATACACCCCAAATCAAAATCAAGTGTGTGGCTCTGTTCGATTCACCAGTCTAACATGCATGTGTATGTGTGTGTGTGTGTGTGTGTGTGTGTGTGTGTGTATTTTTTCCTTCTTTCTTCTCCCCCTGGTTTTGGGTCTCTTTCAATTTGGTTAGTGTATATTTTTCTGGGGTCATTGCTACTCTTAGTATTTTGTTCTCTCATTCATCTATCCTTAGCTGGATAAAATGACAAGGCAGAAAAACTCAACCCCCCCCAAAAAAAAAGAAAGAAAAAGAGGCAGTACCAATGGCTAAGGACCTAATGAATACAGACATTAGTAAGATATCAGAACTAGAGTTCTGAATGATGATTATCAAGGTGCTAGCTGGGCTCAAAAAAAGCATGGAATATGCTAGAGAATCCCTTTCTGGAGAAATAAAAAAACAAAATCTAACCAAGTTGAAATTTAAAAAAAGCTATACAAAATGGAGACTCCTACTGCTAAGTAAATGAGGCAGAAAAGAGAATTAGTAATATAGAAGACCAAATGATGGAGAATAAAGAAGCTGGGAAAAAGAGAGATAAACAACTACTAGACCACAAGGGGAGAATTTGAGAGATAAGTGATACCATAAGATGAAACAATATTAGAATAATTGGGATCCCAGAAGAAGAAGAAAGTGGGAGAAGGGCAGAAGGTATATTGGAGCAAGTTATAGCAGAGAATTTCCCTAATTTGGCGAAGGGAACAAGCATCAAAATCCAGGAGGCACAAAGAACCCCCCCTCAAAATCAATAAAAATAAGTCAACACCCAATCATCTAATAGTAAAATGTACAAGTCTCAGTGAAAAAGAGAAAATCCTGAAAGCAGCTTGGGACAAAAGGTCTGTAACATATGACAGTAGAAATTTTAGATTGGAAGCAGACCTATCCACAGAGACCTGGCAGGCCAGAAAGGATGGGCATCATATATTCAGAGCACTAAATGAGAAAAATATGCAGCCAAGAATACTATATCCAGGTAGGCTGCCATTCAAAATAGAAGGAGAGATTAAAAACCTTCCAGGACAAACAAAAACTAAAAGAATTTGCAAACCCCAGACCAGCCCTACAGGAAATCCTGAAAGGGGTCCAGTAAGCAAAGAGAGAGCCTAAAAGTAACAGACCAGAAAGGAACAGAGACAATATACAGTAGCAGTCACCTTACGGGCAATACAATGAATGGCACTAAATTCATATCCTTCAATAGTTACCCTGAATGTAAATGGGCTAAATACCCCAATCAAAAGACACAGGGTATCAGAATGAAAAAAAAAAAACAAAAAACAAACAAACAAACAAAAAAGACCCATCAATATGCTGTCTACAAAAACTTATTTTAGACCCAAGGACACCTTCAGATTTAAAGTGAGGGGGGTGGAAACAAATTTACCATGCTAATGGACATCAAAAGAAAGCTGGGGTAACAATCCTTATATCAGATAAATTAGAGTTTAAGCCAAAGACTGTAATAAGAGATGAGGAAGGACACTATACCATACTTAAGGGTCTATCCAACAAGAAGATCTAACAATTGTAAATATTTATGCCCCTAACATGGCAGCAGCCAGTCATTTAAGCCAATTAATAACAAAATCAAAGAAACACATTGACAATAATACAATAATAGTAGTGGACATAAACACCCCCCTTACTGAAATGGACAGATCATCCAAGCAAAAGATCAACAAGGAAATAAGGGCTTTAAATGACACACTGGACCAGATGGACTTCACAGATATATTTAGAACATTCCATCCCAAAGCAACAGAATACACAGTCTTCTCTAATGCACATGGAACGTTCTCCAGAATAGATCATATCCTGGGTCACAAATCAGGTCTCAACAGCTACCAAAAGATTGGGATCATTCCCTGCATATTATTGGACCACAATGCTTTGAAACTCAAACTCAATCATAAGAGGAAAGTTGGAAAGAACTCAAAAACATGGAGGCTAAAGAACATCCTACTAAAGAATGAATGGGTCAAAAAGGAAATTAAAGAAGAATTTTAAAAATTCATGGAAACAAATGAAAATGAAAACACAACTGTTCAAAACGTTGGGACACATCAAAGGCAGTCCTGAGAGGAAAGTATATAGCAATACAAGCCTTTCTCAAGAAACAAGAAAGGTCTCAAGTACACGACCTAAACATACACCTAAAGGAGTTGGAGAAAGAACAGTAAAGAAAGCCTAAACCCACCAGGAGAAGAGAACTAATAAATATCAGAATAGAAATCAATAAAATAGAAACCAAAAAAACAGTAGAACATATCAATGAAACTAAGACCTCGTGCTTTGAAAGAATTAATAAGATTGATAAACCCCTGGGCAGACTTATCCAAAAGAAAAAGGAAAGGACTCAAATCAATAAAATCATGAATGAAAGAGAGATCACAACTAACACTAAAGAAATACAATTATAAGAACATATTATAAGCAACTATACACCACCAAATTTGACAATCTGGAAGAAAGGGATGCATTCCTAGAGACATATAATCTACCAAAACAGAACCAAGAAGAAATAGAAAACTAGAACAGACCCATAACCAGTAAGGAGATTGAATAAGTAATCAAAAACCAACCAAAAAACAAGAGCTCAGGGCCAGACATCTTCCAAGGGGAATTCTACAAAACATTTAAAGACGTATTGAATCCTATTTTCCTGAAACTGTCCCAAAAAATAGAAATTGAAGGAAAACTTCCAAACTCATTTGATGAGGCCAGCATTACCTTGATCCCCAAACCAGACAAAGGCCCCATCAAAAAGGAGAATTCGAGACCAATATCCTTGATGAACACAGATGCAAAAATTCTCACCAAAATATTAGCCAATAAGATCCAACAGAACATTAAAAGGATTATTCACCACAACCAAGTGGGATTTACTTCTGGGCTTCAAGTTTGGTTCAACATCTGCAAATCAATCAATGTGATACAATACATTAATAAAAGAAAGAACAAGAACCATATGATACTCTCAATAGATGCTGAAAAAGCATTTGACAAAGTAGAGCATCCTTTCTTGCTCAAAAGTCTTCACAGTGTAGGCATAGAGGGTACATACCTCAATATCATCAAAGCTATCTATGAAAACCCACAGTGAATATCATTCTCAATGGGGAAAAACGGAGAGCTTTCCCCCTAAGGTCAGGAACAAGGCAGAGCTGTCCACTATAACCACTTCTATTCAACATAGAACTAGAAGTCCTAGCCTCAGCAATCAGACAACAAAAAGAAATAAAGGGCATCCCAATGATCAAAAAAGAAGTAAAATTCTCACTCTTTGGAGATGATATGATACTTTATGTGGAAAACCCAAAAGACTCCACTCCAAAACTGCTAGAACTCATACAGGAATTCAGTCAAGTGTCAGGATATAAGATCAAAGCACAGAAATCAGTTGCACTTCTATTCATCAACAGCAAGAGAGAAGAAAGAGAAATTAAGGAGTCAATCCCATTTAAAACTGCACCCAAAACCATAAGATACCTAGGAATAAACCTAACCAAAGAGACAAAACATCTGTACTCAGAAAACTGTAAAGTACTCATGAAAGAAATTGAGGAAGACACAAAATGGAAAAACGTTCAATGCTCATGGATTAGAAGAACAAATATTGTGAAAATATCTATGCTACTTAAGGAAATCTCACATTTAATGCAATCCCCATCAAAATACCAGCAATTTTATTCAAAGAAATGGAACAGATAATCCTAAAATTTATATGGAACCAGGAAAGACCCCAAAGAACCAGAGGAATTGTTGAAAAAGAAAACTAAAGTTTAGTTTTCTTTAGAATAGCATCACAATTTCAGACTTCAAGCTCTATTACAAAGCTGTCATCATCAAGACAGTATGGTACTGACACAAAAACACATAGATCAATGGGACAGAATAGAGAGTCCAGAAATAGGCCCTCAACTCTGCGGTCAACTAATCTTCGACAAAGCAGAAAAGAATGTCCAATGGAAAAAAGACGGTCTCTTCAACAAATGGTGTTGGGAAAATTGGACAGCCACATGCAGAAGAATGAAACTGGACCATTTCCTTACACCACACACAAAAATAGACTCAAAATAGATGAAAGACTCCAATGTGAGGAAGGAATCCATGAAGATCCTTTAGGTGAAAACAGGCAGCAAGTTCTTCAACTGCAGCCACAGCAACTTCTTCCTAGAGATATCACAAAGGCAAGGGAAGCAAGGGCAAAAATGAACTATTGGGATTTCATCAAGATCAAAAGCTTTTGCACAGCAAAATTTGGATACAGCCAACAAAACCAAAAGACAACTGAAAGAATGGGAGAAGATATTTGCAAATGACATATCAGGTAAAGGGCTGGTATCCAAAATCTATAAGGAATTTATCAAACTCAACACCCAAAGAACAAATAACCCTATCAAGAAATGGGCAGAAAACATGAACAGATATTTCTCCAAAGAAGACATCCAAATGGCCAACAGACACATGAAAAGGTGTTCAATATCACTAGGCATCAGGGAAATACAAATCAAAACCACAGCGAGATACCACCTCACACCAGTCAAAATGGCTAGAATTAACAAGTCAGGAAACAACAGATGTTGGTGAGGATAAGGAGAAAGGGGAACCCTCCTACACTGTTGGTGGGAATGCAAGCTGATGCAGCCACTCTGGAAAACAGTATGGAGGTTCCTCAAAAAGTTGAAAATACAGCTACCCTACATCCCTGCTGTACGGCCAAGGCGGATNTCCCAGTAATCACACTACTGAGTATTTACCCTAAAGATACAAATGTGGTGATCTGAAGGGGCATGTGCACCTGAATATTTATCCAACAATGTCCACAATAGCCAAATTATGGAAAGAACCTAGGTGTCCATCAAGAGATGAATGGATAAAGAAAAGTGGTATATATATACAATGGAATACTATGCAGCTATCCAAAAAAAAAAATTCGTGAAATTTGCAATGACATAGATGAAACTAGAGGGTATTATGCTAAGTGAAATAAGTCAATCAGAGAAAGACAATTATCATATGATCTCTCTGATAGGAGGAATTTGAGAGGCAGGGAAGGGGGGTCTTGGGGGGAAGGGAGGGGAAAAAATGAAACAAAATGGGACCAGGGAGGGAGACAAAACATAAGAGACTCTTAATCTCAGGAAACAAACTGAGGATAGCTGGGGGGTGGGGGGAGGGATGGGGTGGCTGGGTGATGGACACTGGGGAGGGTATGTGCTATGGTGAGTGCTGTGAATTGTGTAAGGCTGATAATTCACAGACCTGTACCCCTGGGGCAAATTTAAATAAATAATAAAATAAAATTACCATTTGATCCAGTAATTATACCCTGAATATTTACCCAGAGCAAACGAAAACACTATTTCGAAAAGATATATGCAACCCTACATATTTGCAGCATTATTTATGATAAACAAGATATGGATGCATCCAAAGTGCCCCTCTATAGAAGAATGGATAAAGAAGTTGTGGTATAGGTTTCTCTCTCCCCTAGACCCTGGCGACCACTTTTCTACTTTCTATCTCTCTGAGTTTGACTACCTCAGATACCTCAAATAAGTGGAGTCACATGGCCTTAGTCCTTTTATGACTGGCTTATTTCATATTTCATTCAAAATATTGTCCTTAAGGGAGAAACGGCAAGATGGCGGAGGAGTAGACCAATTATCATCAGGTCCCAGAAATTCACCCAGATAGCTATCAAACTATTCTGAACAACTACAAATTCTACAGGAGATCAAAGAGAAGAAGAGCAGCAATTCTAGGAACAGAAAATCGACCACTTTCCGGAAGGTAGGACGTGCAGAGAAGTGAATCTGAAGCGATGGGAAGATAGACCCAGGGGGAGGAGCAGCTCCTGGCAAGTGAGCGAGCAGCGGAGCACAGACTCAGAACTGTTAGAAGTAGGCTCAACTGAGGGATGTCAACCCAGAGGCCAAGTGGGTGGTAAAACCCTCGCGGGGACAGTGTGGTCTCAGGACCCATGGGGACACAGAAAGACCAGGGGTGTCTAAGCATGACTGAGCTCCCAGATATCAGAGAGAAGCCAATGGGAGAGATGGAGCCGAGCTGAGAAGGGGTCTCTCAGCTCGGGGTTACCTTGGGCCAGGATCCAAAGCACAGTCAGGCCACTGCTCTGGGAGCAGGGACCCCACGGGCAGCAGACCCAGAGAGACCCCTCCTTCCTCCTCTGGGAGGGGTGGCACGGGAGCGGCTGCAGGAATCTGCCAGGTTCAGAGATTCTAAACAGGGCCGCGTAAGAGATAGAGACACTCCATCACAGGCCAGGTGAGCTTGGAGCGGCCAGAGACCAGGGACACAGGAGGGATGGAATTCTTTTCTCTGAGGGCACACTGAGGACTGAGGTCCTGAGCTCTCAACTCCTCCAGGTCAGAGAATGGGAGCCACCATTTTCAGTCCCGTCCTCCAGTGCGGTACGGAAAGCATTCAGGGAACAAAAGCTCCTGAGAGTGAACCTGAGCTGATTACTTAGCCTGGCCCCTGGCAAGGGCAGTGCGATTCTGCCTCGGGCAGAGACACTTGAGAATCACAGCAACAGGCCCCTCCCTCAGAAGACCAGAACATCCACCAAAGTCAAGTTCAAGATCCCTGAGAACTGTGGAACTCTGGAGCTAGGGGAAAGCAACACAGAGAATTCTTTAGTTACTCAAAGTTAAATTCTTTGAATTTTATTTCTTTCTTACTCCTTTCTTTTAAATTTTTTCCTTCTTCCTCTTTTAACGTTTTTAACTATTATATCATATCAACACTTTTTAAATCTTTTTTAATTTTCATCGTTATAGTCATATTTTATCCCTTCATTGTATTTAACTTTATTTTTGGTATACATATAGAATCTGTTCAATTCACCAGTCTAATAGATAGAGATAGAGATAGAGTCAGGGACAGAGATAGATATAGAAACAGAAATAGTTAATATAGATATAGATATCAGATTTTGTTTTATTTATTTTTTGTTTTGTTTTCTTTTTGTTTGATTGATTTTTTTTGTTTGTTTTGGGGTTTTTTTTGGTTTTTTCTCTCTTTCTTTAATCCCCAGTTCCAGGTTTCTTCTGAGTAGGTTAGTGTATATTTCTCTGGGGTCATTGCTACCCTTTAGTGTTTTGTTCACTCACCCATCTATTCTTATCTGCATAAAATGACAAGGCAGAAAAAATCAACAACAACAAAAAATAGAACAAGAGGCAGTAATGATGGCTAGGGACCTAATCAATGTGGACATTAGTAATATGACAGAACTAGAGTTCAGAATGACGATTCTTAAGGTGCTAGCTGGGCTTGAAAAAAATGGAAGAAAATAGAGAAGCTGTCTCTAAAGAAATAAAAGATCTTTCTGGAGAAATAAAAGAACTAAAATTTAACCAAGCTGAAATCAAAAAAGCTATTAATGAGGTGCAACAAAAAAAAGGAGGCTCTTACTGCTAGGATAAATGAGGCAGAAGACAGAATTAGTGATTTAGAAGACAAAATGTCAGAGAATAAAGAAGCAAAGGAAAAGAGAGACAAACAACTACTGGACCATGAGGAGAGAATTCGAGAGATAAGTGATACCATAAGATGAAACAATATTAGAATAATTGAGATCCCAGAAGAGGAAGAGAGTGAGAGGGGGCAGAAGGTATATTGGAGCAAATTATAGCAGAGAATTTCCCTGATTTGGTGGAGGGAACAAGCATCAAAATCCAGGAGGCACAGAGAAACCCCCTCGAAATCAATAAAAATAGGTCCACACCCCATCATCTAATAGTAAAACTTACAAGTCTTGGTGACAAAGAGAAAATCCTGAAAGCAGCTCAGGACAAGAGGTCTATAACATACAATGGTAGAAATATTAGAATGACAGCAGACCTATCCACAGAGACCTGGCAGGCCAGAAAGAACTGGCATGAGATATTCAGAGCACTAAACGAGAAAAATATCCAGCCAAGAATACTATATCCAGTGAGGCTCTCATTGAAATTAGAAGGAGAAATAAAAATCTTCCAGGACAAACAAAAACTAAAGGAATTTGCAAACACCAAGCCAGCCTTACAGGAAATATTGAAAGGGGTCCTCTAAACAAAGAGAACCTAAAAGAAACATAGACCAGAAAGGAAGAGACACAAAATACAGTAACAGNGAAACACAATATACAGTAACAGTCACCTTACAGGCAAAACAATGGCTCTAAATTCACATCTCTCAATAGTTACCCTGAGCGTACATGAACTAAATGCCCCAACTAAAAGACACAGGGTATCAGAATGGATAAAAAAAACAAGACCCATCATATGCTGTCTACAAGAAACTCATCTTACACGCAAAGACACCTCCAGATTTAAAGTGAGGGGGTGGAAAACAATTTACCATGCCAATGGACATCAAAAGAAAGCTGGAGTGGCAATCCTTATATCAGATAAATTAGATTTTAAGGCNTCAAAGAATATCATAAGAGATGAGGGAGGACACTATATCATACTAAAAGAATCTGTCCAATAAGAAGATCTAACAATTGTAAATATCTATGCCCCTAACATGGGAGCAGCCAATTATATAAACCAATTAATAACAAAATCAAAGAAACACATTGACAAGAATACAATATTAGTAGGGGACTTGAACACCCCCCTTACTGAAATGGACAGATCATCAAAGCAAAAGATCAACAAGGAAATAAAGGCTTTAAATGACACCCTGGACCAGTTGGACATCACAGATATATTCAGAACATTCCATCCCAAAACAACAGAATACACATTCTTCTCCAGTGCACATGGAACATTCTCCAGAATAGACCATATTCTGGGTCACAAATCAGGTCTCAACAGGTACCAAAAGATTGGGATCATTCCCTGCATATTTTCAGACCATAATGCTCTGAAACTAGAACTCAACCACAAAAGGAAAGTTGGAAAGACCTCAAATACATGGAGGCTGAAGAACACCCTACTCAAGAATGAATGGGTCAACCAGGAAATTAAAGAAGAATTAAAAAAATTCATGGAAACAAATGAAAATGAAAACACAACTGTTCAAAATCTTTGGGACACAGCAAAAGCAGTCCTAAGAGGAAAGTATATAGCAATACAAGCCTTTCTCAAGAAACAAGAAAGGTCTCAAGTACACAACCTAACTCTACACCTACAAAAGCTAGAGAAAGAACAGCAAAGAAAGCCTACACTCAGCAGGAGAAGAGAAATAATAAAGATCAGCACAGGAATCAATGAAATAGAAACAAAAAGAACAGTGGAACACATCAACAGAACTAGGACATGGTTCTTTGAAAGAATTAATAAGATTGATAAACCCCTAGACAAACTTATCCAAAGGAAAAGAGAAATGACTCAAATTAATAAAATCATGAGTGAGAGCGCCTGGGTGGCTCAGTGGGTTAAAGCCTCTGCCTTCAGCTCAGGTCATGATCTCAGGGTCCTGGGATCGAGCCCCGCATCGGGCTCTCTAC
>LNAC01001776.1:62947-97310 GCA_002007465.1 Ailurus styani
GAAACAAGATGGGATGGGGAAGGAGACAAACCATAAGAGAATCCTAATCTCACAAAACAAACTGAGGGTTACTGGGGGTTGGGAGGGTAGGGATAGGGTGGATGGGTTATGGACATTGGGGAGGGTTTGTGCTTTGGTGAATGCTGTAAAAGATGTAAGCCTGATGATTCACAGACCTGTACCTCTGGGGCAGGAAAAAAAAAAGAAGTTGTGGTATATATAATTAAATATTGCTCAGTCACATAAAAGAATGAAANGGGGCAGAAAAAAAAAAAGAAGTTGTGGTATATATAATTAAATATTGCTCAGTCACATAAAAGAATGAAATCCCGCCATTTGCAAAAACATGGAAGGCCCCAGAGAGTAAAACGCTAAGTGAAATAAGTTATTTGGAGAAAGACAAATACCATATCATTTAACTCATATGAGGAATTTAAGAAATAAGAATACCAAGAAACAAAGAAAAAAAAGGAGCAAATAAAAAGACAGACTCAAATGCTTAGAACAAATTGATGGTTACCAGAGGGGTGGTGAGTGAGGGGACAGGTGAAATAGGTGAATAGGATTAAGAGTACAATTATCTTGATGAGAATGGAAAAATGTATAGAATTGTTGGATCATTATATTGTGCATCTAAAACTAATAAAACACTGTATGTTAATTGTAAAAAAAATGAAGGTTATTCTTTCACCATAACATTTTATTAGCCTACGCTCTGTGTAATGGATTGAATGATTGCCCTCAAAATATGTCCACATCTAATACCTGGATCCTTTGTTTTACTTTACATGGAAAAGTATCTTTGTAGATATAATTAAGTGAAGGGTTCTTAGGTGAAATGGTCAGGATGTCTGTGGATATTGAGATTTTAGGTAAAGCATAAATATTAGACTAAACTAAACTAAACTAGACTTGCAAATTCTTATTTTAAGATTTTTTAGATAGAGCAGCTGAGTTAGATTAAATTCCCTTTGGGTGATTTTATTTTCTGACAACCCATCCCCAATCTTTTATAAACCATAAAGTACAAAATTTCAGAGTTGGAAGAATCCTATATGTGAAGACTTCAAAATAATTATTTTCTCTAAAAAAAAATAAATAAACTCTTCATTGGAAAAAAAAATCTGAGACAAAGTCGTTTCAAGTCATAACAAGACTCAGGATGAGGCTTGAATGTACAAGGCTGACCCACAGTGGAGACTGAAGTCATGAGAGTTAAAAGGATCTAGACATTTTTTTTAAAGATTTTATTTATTTATTTGACACAGAGAGAGAGAGAGATTACAAGTAGGCAGAGAGAGGAAGAAGCAGGCCCCCTGCGGAGCAGAGAGCCTGATGCGGGCCTCGATCCCAGGACCCTGAGATCATGACCTAAGCCGAAGACAGAGGCTTTAACCCACTGAGCCACCCAGGCACCCAGGATCTAGACATTTTTAAGATTGGAAGGCAGCATGATATAATTTTTTTGGTTTGTTTTTCATGGAATAAGTTTAAGGGCACAAACCAAAAACCAGGCTTCTAGGGTTCAAATCCTAGCTCTGTCACTTAGAAGTTGTGTGATCTTGGGTAAACTACATAACATATTTATACATCTTTATCCTCTTTTGTAAAATGGGAGTAATAACAACACTAATTTCCTATGGTTGTTTCAAATATTGAATATTTGTAAAGTCTTACTATAGTGCTTGTCATTTCACTATATTATTCTCCTGTAAAAATAGTAAGGCTGTTGATTCTGTATCTTCTGGAGGAAGTTCAGTCAGCAAATTGTATGCATAATTATAACTCACTCATGCATTATTTTCTTTTTTTCTTTTTCACACCGAACTCTCAAAGGAAGAAGCTCTATGTCAGAACAGAGAACAGAATGCAGAGACTTAGCTCCCAGCCCAGCATTAGAACCCAATCCATTAGAACCTCCACTGCTTCTCTCCCTGCCTAACATATCCACCCCAGCTGGTCACCATCTCTCACCACACCTACCATTTTTCAAAGTTATTGTAAGGTGAAAGAAGTGTGATGTCTCTGCAAAGCAGGATTCTGATAGCCCCAGACCAGATGTTCTGGGGCTCTGCAGGGGGAATGGCAGGCCAAAGCTGTGGGTTGTTCTGGGAGGCAGTAGGGACACGGTGTCCCAGCCCCCATCTCACTCTGGGACTCTCACCAGCAGCAAACTCCTCCTCTGGAGTCAAACATGCAGATTCCATGGAGGGACACCTTCCTATCTGGTCACAAAGCAACAAAACCGTGTTATATTGATCCATCACTGCTGAAGGGAAACCACGTTCAGTGCTTCTCACAGAAGAAAGTTCCTAGCTATGCTCCCCAGCAACATCTCAAGGGCTTCTATGGTTATATGCCAGCACATGGTGTTGCTGGGATTTCAACTTATATCCCTCTAACTTAATAAGATGCCTTCTAAGCAGCTAAAACAAAACAAAATAAAACAAACAAACAAACAAGACACATAAAAAGAAAGCATATGAAATAGACAGCTAAGGATCCTTCCTGGGATATTTTACAGAGCTAGGAGATTTGTAAGAAATGACCAACCTTGCCTGCGGAAAAACCTCAGAATTTGAGGCTTGTTCTGACAGTCTGGCTGTCTGCAGCCCAGTCACCTCCCAGTGGGAAGTGGGATGCAATTTCTAAGATTATCAAAATGACTTCTGTGAAAGAAATGAATAACTGGCTAAACATGAAAAGTTTTACTGATGAGAAGGAAAAACAGACTCAGAAAGTAGATAACTATTCCCTAAAAGAGCTGCTACCTGTTCCTCCCCTTCCCTGCCCATCTGCACTCAAAGGCATCTGCAAAAGATTACCTAGAGGGCCAGGCTTAGAGTCCACGGAGATTCAGGCAGAACTGTTGCAATTACTTGCAAACTTGTTCTCTGAAGCAGGATAATTTTCATGAGCCAGAATAAATCCTTCCTGTGACAATGAGTAATTTTTATGGTCTTTTTGCAGCCATCTAACTAATTGCACGTCTCACATTTTACAATTTCCCCTCCCCCATCAGCACAAGAGTAGTAGTTAGCAATGACCTTGGCCTCTTCTCCTCATAACCTATTCAAAATTCTTAGAAGGGGAAAATATATATGGCTGGAAGCTACGCCACACAGCCACCCTCTTGTCCCTTCCTCCTGTTCTCCAATCCTATGTGGTTCAGTCAGCCCATGATGGTCAACAGGCTGTGCAAGCTCAGACTCTGAAATTATTAGGCCATATTGGAGACAAAGTTAGCTTTTCCCTCCTGCCAGCTACCCTTTTCAAATTTTATTTTATTTTTTATTTTTTTAAGATTTTATTTATTTATTTGACAGAGAGAGACATAGTGAGAGAGGGAACACCAGCAGGGGGAGTGGGAGAGGGAGGAGCAGGCTTTCCTGAAGAGCAGGGAGCCAGATGCAGGGCTCAATCCCAGGACCCTGGGATCATGACCTGAGCCGAAGGCAGACGCTTAAGGACTGAGCCACCCAGGCACCCCCCCTTTTCAAATTTTAATTCAGAACTTGTATAAATGGGCTAGGTTTCAAGGATACAGAAAGTCATAGATATGGGAGTGGGCAGGGGAGAGAGACCCATACACAAATCAGTCAGTTAGTGAGGTGAGTGCAGGCATAACTCAGCTAGACTGTGGCAGCTCAATGGGGACCCTACTTTCCCAGTGATCCAGGAAGGTAATATTTACGCTAAGTCTTAAAGTTTCATAGAAATTCTCTGGGGAGAAAAATGAGTGTAAGAGTTCCAAGGAAGTAGGACAGCATGTGCAATGGTTGACAGTAGCTTAGAAAGTTTGGGGAACTTCTGATACTATGAATACTATTACCACATTGCAGGAAGTTGGGGAGGTTCCCAAAGAGGAAGGTTCCCAAAGACCATGCAGCCATCCAAGGGTGTTGGGACTTTTAACCTGAAGGCCATGGGAGGACTTCAAAGGCTTTTTGTTTTGTTTTGTTTTTAACAATAGAGCAACATGGAGTTTTAGAAGATGGCTCCCTGCATTGTGGAGTGTGGGCAAACCAGAGGGAGGCGTTTTGTGGATGGAGGAGGAAAGGATAGAGGGAAGAACTGAATCTCAGACACACACAAGTGGGAGAATCAATTCATCTGAGTAGTGGAGAGAGGAGGACGATGAATATGCCTGACTTGAATGCCCAGATGGATGGTGGTTCTGTTCATGAAGATAAGGAGTGTAGAAATTTTGCAGAGGGAGATAAAAGGCTGGCAAAGATGTGGAGCAATGGGAATTCTCATTCATTGCTGGTGGGGATGCAAAATGGTACAACCACTTGGAAGTTTGGCAGTTTCTTACAAACCAAGCATGCTTTTAACATATGATTCAGCAATTAGGTTTTTGGTATTACCCAAATGAGCTGAGAACTTAAGTCCACAAAAAAACCTACATGTTTATTGCAGCTTTATTCATAAGTGCCAAAACTTATTCAGTAGGTGAATGGATAAACAAACTGGTACATCCAGACAGAGGACTAGTCTTCAACAATAAAAAGAAATGAGCTATCAGTCAAGAAAAGACATGGAGGAAACTTAAAGACATATCGCTAAGTGAAAGAAGCCAATATAAGAAGCCTATTTACTTTTTTTTAAAGATTTTATTTATTTATTTGACACAGAGAGATTACAAGTAGGCAGAGAGGCAGGCAGAGAGAGAGGAGGAAGCAGGTTCCCTGCAGGAGCCTGAGGCGGGGCTTGACCCCACGACCCTGAGATCATGACCTGAGCTGAAGGCAGAGGCTTTAACCCACTGAGCCACCCAGGTGCCCCAAGAAGCCTATTTACTATATGGCTTCACCTAAATAGTATTTTGGAAAAGGCAAAACTATGGACAGAGTAAAAAGATCCATAGTTTTTGAGAGAGAGGGAGGAGGGGGAAGCATGAGTAGGTGGAGCACATGGAATCTTTAGAGCAATGAAATTGTTCTGTAGGATACGACGATGGTAGATACATGTCCTTGTACACTCGTCCAAACCAATAGAATGTACAACACAAAGAGTGACCCTAATGCAAACTACTGACTTCAGTTAATAATAATATTTCAATAATGTCTCCTCCATGTAACAACTGTACCACAGAAGTGCAGTTCATTAATGATAGGGGACCCTCCATGGGCACAGGGAGGTGTATGAGAATGCTGTACTTTCTGCTGACTTTTTCTATAAACCTCAAACTGTTAAAGTAAGTAAGTAAGTCTATGAATTTTTTTAAAACTCAAAAAAAAGTTTTGTTTTGTTTTTCTTGTTTTATTGTTTTGTTTTTACTTCTGGCCACTTTTTACATACACCTTTTTTCTACCCTTGTCTGAATACATGAAGGCAAAGAACATATAGTCAGGATTTAGCTTCCTAATCAGTAATAGTTGACAGCACATAAAGAGACTGTCTTGAGCAGTTTAAGACATGATTTCTGACCCAGTGAAATTACGTTATAGTGGAAGAGAGAAGAGTCATAGAGAAACGCATGGAATATGACAGCTGGAAGGAACTTCACACCAATGCTGCATCTTAAAAATTGAGAAATTGAGAAAGGAAAGTGATTTTCCTGAAGTTAACTCATTTTTAGAAGTTGATTCTTCCTATTTTTATTGAAGTCTTTAATGTACAAGCTTGTGTTTGGGGTTGGAAATGGATGAGAGGCAACAACTAATATCAAGGTGCTTGCAGTCCAGTGGAGGAAGACATCAATAATCAGGAAGTTGCAAAGCAATGTAATAACTACTACAATGTAGGGACACAGAGCACAAAATAAGAGCCCACCCAGAGTTAGGCATGGTCTCCATCATCAAGAACCAAACTGCAAGTGGATTTGACAAAGATATCTCTTGCCAAGATGAAGGCAGACCACTCGCTTTTCCGTTTACTCCTTCTCTTGAGCATGAAGAGATTTTTACGTCTTATATTGGGTGGTTGGTTGGGAAACCAAATTGGATCATTTGAGAACTGTGAAGATAAATGGGAAGGACTACCTGAGGTAGGTTTTGTAGTTGTCAGCTGATGGCGAGGGGGCGTTTCCATACAGCCATGAAAATATGTCCTACCACTTGTTTCTTGCAGGAAGTCCTGATACTTGTAGTCACATAGCTTCAGGGGGCTTTCTCAAGTGTTTCCATGGCTTTCTTTCTGGACTCCTACCATTCACCATGGCAACAAGAATCCTTTCCCTGTGGGATTCATCAGCCTTTCTGGTAGGAAAGTGAGTATGCTTACCTTCCACTTAGTCTGTCTTGTCTTCTCAGCCCTTATTGATTTGTAACATCATCACCAAGGACACTGCCCCCTATAAATACACCTCCAACCCACTTCAGAATGGAAAACATTTTTATCTACTTTTCTGTTTGCCTTAAAAAAATCTTGAAAATCAGATATTTTATATCAAGTGACAGGCAACAACTAGAAATTTGAAACCTAGTAAAAAGTCCTTCTTTTGATGAAAAATCTCTTCCATATGTTTGGAAACCAAGCTCTCCTATTAATTGAATATACTGAACACACACAGAGCAAAACAGTTTTTAAGATCTTCCCTTTACAGTTCTGGGTTCAAAGGTTTTGGTTTCCAAATGTTTCTGACAAGGTTTTGACTGTTTTTTAGATATTTTATGTGCTCCCTGCTCAAACTGACTCAACTTTTTAGGCCAACTGACACAGTTCTCTGATTTGCTAAATGTTCTTTTATATTTTAAATGTTTCACACATCACCATGTCACAGGAAACTACAGAATCATTCAGGAGGATGAATAAAGTGGGGCTAAGGCTTGGAATTAAGGTGGGATCACTGGTTTAGTGGGCAAATGCCCATACAGAAAAGAAAAAAACAAAACTGGATCTTTCATCCAGACTTGCCACTACCAATGGTGTGGCCCTGAAAAATATATTTGATTTTCAAGATTCTTTTAACTTTTCACTTCTCTGTGCCTTCTCTGTTGGCCTGCTTAAATGATGGGGAACAAAAGTTTGTGTCCCGTTGTCTGGAATAAAGGAAATCAAAGGAATTGAAATATTCAAGAAGAAAAAAAGTTCCTCAAAGGTCCCATGTGCTAATAATCCAAAAAGTTCCTCTGGCTCTCTGCAGAGTCAGTACGGCAGATAAATGAGTAAGTTATGGGTGGAAATGAAGATTTATCTTTATGAGAAGAAACATTCTGAAAATATACACCAAGGGAAAAATAGGGAATAATTAAACATTGAGTGTATGATCATGATTATGAGTGCTTTCAAATCAGCTTTCAGCCCTCCCAAATAGTTTCATGTCTGGCTGTTCCCCACCTCCAGCCATGCCCATCTCCATCTCCCCTTCTTCAGCCATGCCAAATTACCTGCTGCTGCATGAACATGGGTTTTTGGACACCTGCTTCCCCTTTCGTGCCTGAAAGGTCCAGCCCTATCTACTCCACCTGATACATTCCTTATAATCTTTCTGGGTTCCATGTAAAACCCACCTGATCACCACCATGAGTTAATAATAGGCTCCTCTCTCTGGGCCCCCATAATCCCTAGAAGTCTCCTCATGCCTCCACTGTAGCCCAAATCTATTGTCATTATATATTGACTTATCTGTCATCTCCAGTGGATTGTGAAATCCTTGGGGATGAGGATGGGTTATTCATCCCTTTACCCCAGTGCCTCCCATGATGCCTGGCACTTAATTTTCCAGCTATTGAAGTCTGACAGTGGTGTGATACAGTCGATCCATACTGACAGCTTGAACTGGCTTGTGAGGCCTGATTTGTTAAACTTTAGGAATTTTGTCAGCCAATATTGAAAATTACTTTATATAAGTTTACAGTTCAATATATTCAAAACAAAAATTATGAATACTCAAAATTCATCACTTTCTAATTGCATCACATCTTCCTGTTATCTGTGCACCTGAGGTTGTATCTGGATGAAATATGGTAGAAACACTATATAATGATGGGCCGTTGCGCATATCCCAATATCACATTCAGTAAAATCACACTGGAGGCTTGAAATTGGCCATGGCAGGACTAGTGACACAACAGAAATTGGTGAATGCTACAAAGCAAGGCTTGGTTTACTGTTTTGTTGATTGTCTAGACTTAGCAAAGTGATGGAGAAAATGTTAATGCAAAC
The DNA here is from genome assembly GCA_002007465.1 of Ailurus styani. NCBI lineage: Eukaryota > Metazoa > Chordata > Mammalia > Carnivora > Ailuridae > Ailurus > Ailurus styani. Next base: position 71,060 of record LNAC01001776.1, read on the forward strand.
TAAATTAGGAGTGTCTGTAATCATTACACTGTGAGTAACACACACATAAACACCCTGAGCATTTGAAAACTATTATCCAGTTCACCAGAGAAGCCTCTTGTGCCATTAATGAGCCAGTGAAACTGTGACATATGTCTTTGTTGTTTCACATTCATTTATCCATTAAAGTGTCAGCTAGTATTCATGTCAGAATGCTTGTTTGTTAATTGCAATCAGAGGTTGGCTACAGATACAAAAGTTTAACAAGCATCAGTGAAAGCATTTTACAGAAAGAAATTCACTACACAGAACTTACAATAAAGAGCATTATATATCTTATTATTTGTAAATTGTGTACTACACATTCTTTATATCACTAAAATCCATAATGAACTCATGAATGTAAATAAATGCACTTATTCCCTCACTCCCCTGCTCCCAGAGAGCCTGTTATTAAGTATCTACCAGCGCATCACTGGATTCAGAGAAGAGAGACTTCAGAAAGGACTGGAGGAGTCAGATGGCTACATTTTTGGAGAAGGTGGGGCTTGACGTAGGACCTAAGGGTCAGAGGGGGAGGCTGGGTAGAGCAAAGCAGAGCAACGGTCCCATCAGGAGAATGGCAGAGCAAAAGCATAGAAGTAGGAAAGCCTCGATCTGTGCAGGACGCAGTAAGGAGTCTGGACTGCTGAGACAGAGCTGCTGGTTGGGAGCTGTTGGACAAGCTGGGGAGGGATGAATTCCGGAAGTCAATGCAAGTGAGGCAGAGAAGCCAGATTTGATTTAGCAGGCAATAGGGAGCCACCTCTGACTCTTTAGAAGGGGAGTGATGAGACGTGAGCAGTGATTTAGGAGGATTAATAGGGCGATAGTGTTCAGGATAGATTGGAAGAGGGAGAGACTAGCCCAGTCCCTCCGGAAAGCAGAACAGAGACTATGAAGGAAATCAGGACTAGAGAGATGAGGTCATGTGGTGCTTTGCTTCTGTTCTCCATCTACTTTTCTCTTCCTCTCCCTCTGCCAAGCTCAGCCATATCCCCCTCCCTTGAGTTTCCCCTCCAGCAGCCCTTTTCTCTGGGGTCTATGATTAATTCTCTCTTAAAAGTATCTGGTGATGGATCCAAGGGGCATTTCATAAATTCTGCCTCATTATGTGAAGCCTAGTTTAAAAACTTCCTTCTGTCTAGATCAATTATGAAATAATAAAATCTGACCTGAACCTAAGCCTGCATCTTTTCTTTCTCTGAGAATGGGATGTAGCCGTGCTCAAAAAGTCCTAAGAATGAGAGAATTTGACTCTGCAGTTACAGAAGCTCAAGCAGTAAGTAGCTTAATCAGCATTATTAAATGCTCTTCAAAATCAAGTGCATGGATTTCTTCTCTCTTCATTCTCTCCATTTGTGTGTCTTACTCTCACATACATGCACACATTCACACACAAGCACAGACTCCCAGTATTTAGCAATGCAAGTTGGCTGTCTATAGTGTTGCCATTCCTACTAGTCTGGACTACCGAGAAGGAGAAATACTCAGAAATGGTGATAAAATAAAATATAAAAAATTCACCATTTTCAATCTTTTCAAGGATGTTAGTTGCTTTTTAGGGCCACTGCATGGCACCAAAATCATGGTCCTGTTTAGGAATCATATACATTCTGCTTGTTTGAAGGTCCAATCCCATCCATCATGCCATCTGAGGTGAAAACAATGTCTGGTTAATAATTCCCAGAATGGTGCTGTATTGGGCCAAACACTGATGAAATGGTCTTTGAGTCATGAGGTTGGAGTGGTGGTGATGGTGTCATTGTGAAATACACAGCTCTTTGACTTGGTCTCCTATCTCAATGTTGACCTGTCCCTGTTTGCCCAGGGTCATAGCTGGGCAGGTAAAGAAAAGATGCTCTATCTAACTGTAGTTACAGTAATATCTGTATTTTTTTCTTTTACAAATATGATCTATTGCAAAAAATTATATGCCACCGTTTTTCTTCTTTCCACACTTTCTTGTCTTTCTAGAAGTTCCTAGCATAGGCCCTTGAACACATTCCTATGCACACACACACACACACACACACACACACACACACACAGTATTTCTATCCTGCCTTCAAAATGCCAACCCCATAAACATGTCTACCCAAATTCCTAGGACACTTATAACTGCTGCTTTCCTACACCATTCCTCCTAATTCCCCGATGACAACCCAAATAGCCTTGGGTCCCTAATTTTTTCTCCCTACCAAGGACAAAAATAAAAAGTCATGAATACCAGAAATTTCTAGGGGCTAAGTCAGCTCCTCTTCATGGATGATTTTTATGCTGGGCGCTGTCTGATATCTGACACTCAGTCGCATAGTAAGTCTAAGGCATGCTGGTGCCTACACTTAGTAAATGAAATCTGTCGATGCATAGCAATCAGTCAGCCCTTTTTTACACTGAGCTAAGCACTCGGAAGAATCGAAGAATAAAAGGTCTGTTGTCTGTTTTCAGAGGGAGAGAACTAATGTGTAAAACCACTCAAGAATACTTCAGTGCCAAACTGGATGGTACTGGCTGCAGGAGGCAGCACAGTATTGTCAACAAATGCAACAACCAGAGTCAGAAAGGTGAGCTCTTTCAACCCCTTCCCTTCTCCGGTCAACCCACAGACCCCCCACACACATACACCCTCTCACTCACAGTCCTAATCCAGTTTATGGCTGGGTCCATAAGATTTCTTGAATTGGTATTCAATTAAGTTCAACACTGATGTGGAAACAAAGATATTAGAATTATATTTCCTATGTAACAGAATATAAGCTATTCTGGGCATCCATATTCACAACTCCATCCACTAAGTTTGTGCCGCTACCCTGACTGGATGAACAAATTGGACGACACGGGACTCTGGCCACCAACAAGGGCCTAAACTGAAGCGTGGGAATTTGATTGGGTTGTCTCGCTTTGGGTTAAGTCATTTATTTATTTGTTTCAATTTACTTTCCCGGGGTCCTCTGCTTCTTTGAGTGTGTGGCACAAATGGCTTGTGAAAATACCCATCTCTCTGTAGGTCTTTAATACCAAAGATTCCTATCAATAAACTTTTGGAGTCTAAGGAGTACATGAGGTTAGAAACTTAATTTCTTTGTTCCCTCTGCCTCTAGATTCATACCATCTTTTTTTTTTAAAGAAGAGCTTACAGTCTCTCTCAGTTCTCTTTTTTTAATCAACTTTTTATTTTAATTCCAGTTTAGTTAACAGACAGTGTTATATTAGTTTCAGGTGTACAACACAGTGAGTAAACAATTCTGCGTGTGACTCAGTGCTCATCATGATAAATGTACTCTTTAATCTGCATCACCGATTTCACCCATCCCCCACCACTTCCCCTCTGGTAACCATCAGTTTGCTCTCTCAATTCTCTTTTCTAGTCTGTCATTGTTTGGTATTGAGAATTAGTCCCTTGTGGCTCATCTAGATTTTGCTTACTATGGATCAAGCTCATTTTCTTTGAAGCTATTTTTAAAAGGAGACTTTTTTCATCCATTTGCATTCATTCGACAAATATTTACTAAATACCAACTCTATGCCAGCTCTGTTTTACACATATCTCCAGGCACCCTTCTGTAAGTAATTCAACAAAATAGATTAAGTCCCTCCCAGTGCCCAGGAACTGGAGACAAGTCGAAGAGGAGCTAAACTCCTAATTTTCCCTGTGTAAGCATACGACTTACAGAGGAAGATCACACAGCTCCTTAGTTGTGTGTACACGTGCATCACACAAGCTCTGTTAACTAGTAAATAAACACAACGACAAGAAAATAACATTAAAGGACTTCACGTACTGAGTCCTTACCTTTTCAATATACCAGCTGTTCTACAAACATCAATCCTAACAACAAAGTTATGTGGCAGGTACTATTATTATTTCACCTTACAGATGAGGTCACAGAGGTCACAGAGATAGATGTATGTCCTTATACACTCACTGTACTCTTTTTTGTTCTGCTGCCTTTGTGCTTTGAACATCCTGTATTTTTGTGCTTTGAACATCCTGTATTTTTCAGCAGTGGCTGTAGTAGGCCTGATACATGATTGTCTCAGGATTTTGAAAAATATTTTTCTTACCTAATATTTAAGAGGTCATACATACTCACGTACACCTTTGATCTTCACACCATGGTAGAGGCCACTGACTGTGCCAGAGGGGTCCCCGTGCCCCCTCCATCTTATAAATACTTCTCATTAGTTGGGAGGGGTACAAAGGGAGAGCCTACAGATGTATCAGACAGCTTCAAGCACTGGTTCCATCCATGACCAAGCTAAGTTTAGGCATTAGAGATAATTCATCACTTCAAAAGCTTTACTGTCTATCACAAAATGTGGGTGAGAAAAATGTGGGTAGAAAATCCAGGCGTGGGCGCCTGGGTGGCTCAGTGGGTTAAAGCCTCTGCCTTCGGCTCAGGTCATGATCTCAGGGTCCTGGGATCGAGGCCCACATCGGGCTCCCTGCTCAGCGGGGAGCTTGCTTCCTCCTCTCCCTCTCTGCCTGCCTCTCTGCCTACTTGTAACCTCTCTCTGTGTCAAATAAATAAATAAAATCTTTAAAAAAAAAAAGAAAGAAAAGAAAATCCAGGCGTTTTCATCCTAGCTATACCAAGAATAGTAAGATGCTATCCCTCTGCCTCAGATCACAACTCTGCCTATGGCCATATGTGATTTTCATAAAAGGATTTGTAGAAGAAAAGAAAGAAAGAATATGTGGTAAACCAAGAGCACACCCTGATAAAGACATCTAGTCCCCAGTTAGACACTCAGAACAAGTAAATCACTGGGATCAGGCTGATGTGAAGGCAAAGGTGACATGCTATCCCCACATAGTTACCCCCTCCACCTTTTGCCAAGGAGTTTTATAAACAACACAGGAAATTGCACACAGAAAACCATGGCCCCAGAATGATCACTCCTCATGTTCTACACTACTTCATTGAGGGATGCCCATCCTGCATGGCCTGACACCTATCCTACCTCCTAAGAGTCACCATTTTGAGTATTTATCATGTACCAGGCATTTTGCATATAGTTTCCTAAAACTGGATGGAAATCTGGACTAGAGAGATAAGGTCATGAGGTGCTTTGTCTCTGTTCTCCATCCACTTCTCTCTTCCTTTCCCTCTGCCAACCTCAGCCATGTCCCCCTCCTTTGAGTTTCCCTTCCACCAGTTCTGCAAGTTAAGTGTGACTATTCCCATGACCAGAGAATAGATTGAAGTTCAGAGAGACTCGGGTCCCCATAATTGGTCTGATGGGCTACAGAGGCTTTGTTCTTTTGTCATAGGCAGTCATGCTGCCTACGGTGATGTCTCCTGCACGTCGACCTAGGGAACAAATATACTAAAATTCAGCAAAAATTTGCTATCAGCAGCCAAACCAGTAAAAGGACACAACCTCAAGCTAAAAACTTCAAAAGGTGGAATCCAAGGATAAAAACAGGGAATTCTTGGCATCCCCTCACCCCTGAAACAGAACTGAGTTGACAAATACTAAAATTTTTTTTTAATATTTACTTATTTATTTGAGAGACAGGGAGGGAGAGAAAGAAAGCATGAGCAGGAGGGCCAGAAGGAGAGAGAATCTCAAGCAGACTCTGCATTGAGCACATGTGGAAGCCAATCCTGGGCTCCACCTCATGACCCCGAGTTCACAACATGAGCAGAAACCAAGAGTCAGACCCTTAACAGACTGCACCACCCAGGCACCCCACAAAATACTGAAAATGTTATTAGAACTCTTGAATTAAGGAGAGGTGGATGAAGTAGGTATCTTTATCTCTCTCCACCTCCTGCTGGGTGAGAATAAATGGGACATGAAAGAGAGGGGGATGAAGCAGTAAAAAAACATATGTTGGCCTTCTCTGTTGGAAGCTTACCTCTTGGGACCTGCTCTGAATTTAGGGGACAGTCCCCAGGACAGGAGAACACATGCCCACCTGGGCAGTGCATTGAGCTATAAGACATTAAACACAGTGGGCATAGCCCCGGGTGACCTTGCCTTTAAGCTCTCAGACAGACCCTTAGACAGAGAAGTGGACAGAATGCAACTCTTAACCTTTCAGCCTTAGATAAACAGCAAAGACAAACAGCACTCATATACAGAAGGGAAAGGAGCTGACCCGAGATCACCTACAGATATCAGAAAATTAGAATCAGAACAGGATGGTGGGTATTAAGAAGGGCACGTATTGCATGAAGCACTGGGTGTGGTACATAAACAATGAATCTTGGAACACTGAAAAAATTAAATTAAATTAAAAGAAAAAGAATCAGAACAGCTATCAGAGCAAACCACTCACATCAAGCATTGTGTGCAAACTACAACAAGGAAGTAAAATTCAGTTGAAGATATCTCAACATGGTAGAAAGGTAATTCAAGGAACAGAATCAAAGTGCTTACACAGCATACTCTAGAGAAATGCAATAAGAACTTGAACTAAATTTTTAAAAATAGCTTAGGGACCAGATAATAAAATAAGGTGTTGGCAGATCTGAGAGACAACTTTGAGGTAGAAACAATACTATTCAAGAACAAAAAAATAAATAAGTAACAGTGAGAAAAAGGACAGTTTCAGTTGAAAGTCAAAGGATTAACATAGAGAAAGGGCTCAAGATAATCCTAGGAAATGCTAAAAAAAAGTTGTAATGTGAGAAAACCAATTGGAATATAGTAGGCATAGAAGAGAGGAAAGACAGCTCAACATAAGAATAACTTACGTAACTGATTTCTCTAAAGTCAAAAACTGAACAAAAAGGCCAGAAAAAAATGACATGTAAAATATCAGAGAATTTCCCTAAAATGAAAAAGACTGAATATCTGATTTGCTTGAATGTCTCATGGAACCTGGCACAGTGGTTTACATATGGAAACAACCATGAAACTAGATGAAGATTCTAAGAAGCAGTTGTCGTAGCAGATAATGGCAGGCCAGGCTCCACTCAGCATCCCCAGACACCCAAGCCATGCTCCTCTGAGGCTCTGCGCAAAGCTGTGCTTGAGCAGGCAGGCCAGAGAAGGGGACAAAACCAGGGCTCAGCATCCCCACAACCAAGACCTGACAATGAGAGGAGATGCAGAGGGTCAGGATGATCCAGAGCTACACAGTGCGATGGAATTTTTTCCCTCAGCTGCAAGTGGCAGTAAACCCAACCTGACTGACTGCACTGACGGTATGAATGTCTTGGCTCACACAACTAAAACCCTGGGGGAGGATGCCTTCAGGTGCGGTTGCTTCCAGGATCTCAGACCATGCCTTTCTCTTTCTCTCAGTTCTGCTTTCTTCTGTGTAGTCTCTACTGTTAGGTACAATTTCCCTTCATGATGGAGGTAAGAAGATTGTCTTCTGGTCATAAAGGATTATGTCTACAGTTACAAGTCCATCAGAAACATAAAGACTTATATCCAGTGGTTTCATCAAGAACTGAATCTCTTTATATCTGATCAGATCACGTGTCCATTGCTGAGCAAAGCCCTGTGGCCAGGAGGGTTTAATACCCTCATTATCTCTACCTGATGCAAGTAGGGTCTGCTCTACTCCTGGTATATAATGCCAGAGTAGGGGAAGGGTCTTACCCAAGGAAAACTGAGGTGTTAAGAGGGGAGAAAAAGATGTTGGGAAAATAAAAATAACATAGGTTGACTACACTGAAGAATAGAACACACATATACAAACTCATGGATACATACCTTCTCATGTACTTAAAACACAACAGGTAAAGAAGTACATGTTAATATGATAACTACCAATTACCCAAAGCATAAAGGACAAGGTAGAAAATGACCATCGCTCAAATGAAAGGCCTGTAACACCTGAAGTTTCCACATGTGCCTTGTCACCACTGTCACTATCACGGTTCATAGAACAATTCGAGCCTCTTTTGTCACAAGAGTGTTGCAATGGGCGTAATACTAACAGAAGGAACTAGAAACGATTCGGGTTTTTTGTTGTTGTTTTTTAAAGCTCACCCTGCAAAGTAGGCAGAATGTAGAAGATCACAGATAAACAGATGGAGAACAGATTTAAAGACAGGGAGCTAATGTGAGAATGGACATTCATAGAATCATGAAACATTGATGCATTCATTCCATTGGTATGCATGGAGGCCAGGCAGCCCTCCATGTCTTGGGGGTACAGTCCCTGACCTAGGGAGCTAGAGATCAACCTTTCCAAAACTCTGTCTTACAGAAGAGGAAACCAAAGCCCAGAGCAGAGAAGGAACATAACCAAGGTCATGAAACTGACAGGGACACCCTTAGAATGGGAATGACTATCCCCTGAGTGTCTATACTCTGGAGCTGTGAAAAGAATATGAACTTAGGGTTCAATAGACCTAGGTTCCAGTCCTGACTCTGTCACCAACTGGCTGCAAAAAGCCCACCCACCTCCACCTTCTCCAGATTACAAGTTTTATGGCTGCCTGAAAGAGTGAATCAGGTGAGCCGTGCTGCCTCTGTAGACATCTGCTTTGTGAGCTCGGGAATATTTCACAGAGATGTTTCCCCAGACAGGTTTATGGCTGGTCTTGGCTCAGTGCCTTGAAAACACTCATCATGTGATGAAACAAGAATGTCATCCTGCCGACTATCAATAAACCAACATTGGCATTCCCACCCCCATCCCAACACCACCACCCCCACAATCTCCCTCCCCTCTAGCCTACTCTCTCCCCACATCCCAAAGATATCCAAATCATCTCATTAAAAAGCAACAGGATTCATTGCTCCTGATCGGAAGTGTGGCCAGAGATCGTCCTTACAGACTCTTCCATGTTTTGTGTTAAAAGCTGGTGTTTGGAAATAAGCAAGAGCCATGTCTAAAGGGAAAACAGGGAGCATGTTTGAGTTCAGGCCTGAGCACCAGGAAGTGGCCATGAAAGGATTATAACTGATCCTAGAATAATAAGAGCTCCAAAGTTCTTGCCTAAAAAAACACAGAAAAAACTTGAAACAGCCTGCTGTCTGGATTCCAACCTGGGTGACTCATGCTGGGCTTTCCCTACCTGGAGGAAGTGTGGGTTTCCCTAAAGACATTGCATGTAGGTCTGAATTTCTAGGATGTAGGGTGAAGTGGATGCCACTGCGTTTAACTCTAACCATTGTCCTGAGGGACACTGGGGAGGTACAAAGGGGTTCACTGATGCTTCATAGTACTTTCCTATCTTCTCAATAAAAATCACACCAACCGGTTCCCCACAACTTGCCCATCTCCTATCCAGGACACCAGCCTTCGGGGATGGAGAAAACTATAATTCCCAAAGAAGCAGAGAAAGATATAAAGAGGAAATGGGTGCAGGAGTCAAAAGGCATAACCTTCCAGTTGCAAAATAAATAAGTGCTGGGATCTCATGTACAGCATGGTGACTATAGTGAACAATACTGTACTATATTTATTTATTTGATGAGATAAATAAATAAGTGAGATAAATGAGAGATCATAAGTAGGCAGAGAGGCAGGCAGAGAGAAGAGGAAACAGGCTCCCTGCTGAGCAGAGAGCCCGATGCAGGGCTCCATCCCAGGACCCTGAGATCATGACCTGAGCAGAAGGCAGAGGCTTTAACCCACTGAGCCACCCAGATGCCCTGTACTATATATTTGAAAGTTGCTAAGAGTGTAGATCTTCAAAGTCCTTATCACAAGAAAAGAAAATCATAACTATTTGTGGTTATGGATGTTAACTAGACTTATTGTGGTGATCATTTCATGATTTATACAAATATCAAATCATCATGTTAGATACCTGAAACTAATATAATGTTGTACATCAATTATACCTCAATTAAAAATAAAATAGGAGTGCCTGGTGGCTCAGTCAGTCAAGCATCCAACTCTTGATTTCTCCTCGAGTTTTGATTCCTGGGTTGAGAGAGCAAGCCCTGTGTCAGGCTCTGCACTGGATGTGGAGTCTGCTTGGGATCCTCTCTCTCCCTGTCCCTCTGCCCCTCCCTCCCTCCCACTTTAAAACAAAACAAAACAAAAAAAAATGAAATGATATGAAATAAAATAAAAATAAGTAAACACGGAGAGCTCTTAGAAAAATCATCACATACAAATATTGTTATTCAACTCCACGTTGTTAAATATGATAATCACTAGTGATTTCTATCTTCTAACTAGATAATAATAATAAAGAATATTATTGTATACCTTTATCAGTCTATCTTTTCTACATCTATATTTATTAAGAAGAATCAAATATACTCTTACCTTCTCTTTTCTTTTTTTTTTAAGATTTTATTTCTTTATTTGACACAGAGAGAGAGAGATCACAAGTAGGCAGAGAGAGAAGGAAGCAGGCTCCCTGCTGAGCAGAGAGCCCGATATGGGCCTCAATCCCAGGACCCTGAGATCATGATCTGAGCTGAAATCAGAGGCTTTAACCCATTGAGCCACCCAGGCACCCTTACCTTCTCTTTTCTGTTAGTAGAGACATTCTGTGAACATAAGAGCAACAAAATTACATTTCTTGAAAAAAAAATGCCCAGGAGAGAAAAACATGCTACCATTTCTTGGGAGACCCAGAGCAATGTTAAGTGGGCAACAGAGGCTGAAGCAATGATGGGTGAAGCAGGAGATGCTAAGATCATTACGTTACCAATACTGTTATTAGTCACTGTTACCAAGACTCTTAAACCACACTGTCTCTTAACCGAGCAAACCAGTAACCCTCCAAAAAGCTCACATAAGAGCAGAGTGGTAATAACACGATAGATTTGAGAGAAGGCTTTCTTAATTAAGAAACACTGTCCAAGTTTCTGCCATTGTTATTTCCCATCCATTCGCCATCTGCTTGCCTCCTGTTGATACACCTGTGCACTCAGGGTCTATCCTCCTTTCGGATTGTGTGCTTTTGGAGGGAGGGGCTTGGGTTTGTGTGACTGGTGCTCAAGCAAAGTTGAGGGATCAAGTGGAGAAGGAATGATGGGCAGTCCTAGTTCCTGGTCTCTGCCTGCCGTTCCCAGAACCTGGGAGCCCTGTTGCGTGTGTATGTTCGTGTCAGCGCAGACCTGGCCACTCTGGCTCAGCCCACTGGGCAGGGCTATGCCGGCCGAGAGCCAGGCAGAATGTCTGCTCTGACTGCCCATCTGTTCTGCCATGGAAGCCAGCACTATACTTAGCTGTCGTGACTCGTGAACCCAGGGCTGTCCCAGGCCTCATGAGTCATCCCAACAAGCTGCAGTGAATACGTCCCTCCACCTCCTCTTATTCCCAACATCTCTGGAGAAATGTGGTCTGGTCTGCTATTACCAAGCTTGCTGGGTCAGTCCCTGGGATGCAAGACTGGGATGCAGAGCGACAAGGGTAGTAACCCCACGTGGACACTCTCCTTTCCCAATTCGTGGTACCAAAAGCAGAGGCTCTCTCAGAAGTCATCATTGGCAGCAGAGACGTGTAGTCACGGACTCTGCTTGGGCTTCCTGTGCGGTGAATTGACATTTTCACCACTCCGTGCATTCTTGTGAGGCGTACCCCTGTCCTGGGTGCAAGCACCAAAGGCACACGTTGTGGGAAGAGGATTTAAAAACAATATTAAACTAGATTAAAAGTCAATCTGCTTTTTAGTATCACTGTGAGCTAAAAAACCTAAAGATGCCAGTGACACAATAATCTTTCATCTGGGCTGGAGGCCACAACCATGACCATAGGAAACACGAATGTCCCTGAGACTGCCAACCCTGGAAGGGGGAGTCTCCCTTCAATTAACTATTAACTCCTGTATTCCATCAGTTCTGAGAACACATTTATTTACATTTTAGCATGTCTGAAATCAGGATTTGTCTTCCCGTTGATGGTGCCTCACCACTGTAACTGGCAGCGTTTTTTCTTTCCTAGCGGTGCACAAAGCTAGGATGTGTCTCGAGTCCCTGGGCGTTAGGGATCCACTGTCACAGGGGAACCCAGAAAGCTTGCAATGTGTGTGACTTCTGGAATGCGATCTTTGTCAGATCTTCTTTCTCTTGGGGACACCTCAGGAATCGCGAGGCCAGCAGGTCTGCCCTGCTTGTCACATCCATCCTGGTTTCTCTGGCCATCCATCAGCCGCTACGGGTTACTTCCCCAGACTGCTGCCCCTTCCTCTCACTGCATTGTCCTTAATTCCCCAGGAATTGAAGGCACGCAGCATGCAGAGTGTGTGGAGGGTGGAAGAGAGCACAGGAGAACAGAGGCGCAGAAAAGGAAAAGAAAACNCCTGGGCGGGGGGGGGGGGGGGGGGGGCAGCCACACCCCTTCCGGGCTGTGACTCCGCAAGTGAAGCGCCACTCCCAGACTCCAGCGCCCTCCCTCCCCTGCCAGATGCCCCAGGCCCTGGACCCAAACCCCCAGGGGAGGTCAGAAGCCTTCACAATATGATCATTTCTGCTTCTCTGGACAGTCCCTGCTGACCAATTCAGCTCTTCCTTGTCACCACTTTCCATTATGGAATACGATCTGAGCTTTATCTTTTTTATAACCAAAGATGTATTAAAGAGTTTTTCTCAAGGGACTCACTGTCTCTCCAGGACTTTATCAGACCCCTGCTCTAAGAGATCTGCCATAACCCAGAGAGTAGGGGTTCCTAAAACTTATCTGCGCCCTGAACTCCTTTAGCAGTGTGATGACTCTATGGACTCAGAAAAAAAAAATGTTAGGTGTATAAAATAAAATACATAGGGTTAAAAAAGATACCAGCTTTATTGAGTACAATTGTCAAAAATAATACAAAAACAAATATGTGATACAATGATGTGCTTTTTTACAAACACATTAAATAATATCATCTATAAGCAAGTCTAATAATCACTTCAATTTTGAAGTAGTGAACAATGTAAAGCCTATTTCTACATACCTGTCAAATCTGTACTATACATAAAAATATTGCATTGATGACAATGTCACAGTTACTGCTGATTCTACAGTAGCTTTTTACGTATTTCATAACTGAAGGAAATGCTAGATTTCAGTCAGAGTTGAGTGAGAACAAACATGACATTTTCACCAACCCAAGTTCATGGATCCCCTGACTTTTATGTCAGAGAAGGTGACCTTCTACCGCAGAGCAGCAAGCACTGAATGCTGCCAGCTTTTAGGATGTCCATTTTAGGGGAACCAGCTACTAGTGTACGGGCAGGAATGTAGAGCCACATGGCATGCCAGGTGAGCTGAGAGCCCTCTCTCTGCCCCTCGAGAGCCACATTCTGCTCTTCTCTGACACATCGCCCAGACTCTCTTGCCACCCAGCTTCCTATGGGGTTCTGGTAATGGGGGTCCCTGGCTGGAGACTAGAGCCCAAGAAGAGAAAGGTTGGAGTAGTCCTTCCCCAGGAGCTGAGGCTCTTCAGGGTTGGGTGGACTCCCTGGGCCCCTGTAAGACCATCCACCAGAATCAACCAATGGATCTGGAAGACTGAGGGGAAGTTCCAGCTCTGTCGTAGTAGCTCTGTAAACTGAGTAGGTCACCCCAACGCTGAGTCTCAGGTTCCTTGTAAATAAAATGGATAAAATAACCTCTGCCCCTCCTTGGAGGGCGGGATTTCCACACAAACATAGATACAATTTGAAGTAAGTCTGGCAGGTGCCAGTGGCAAAGACCAAGGAGAATGCTAGCTCTTTTGCTGCAAGGGAGCCAAGAAGCTCTAAGAGAGGGCACAGCCCTCTCAGCTGCCCTCCTCGTCTCTCGTAGAGCTGCATGTGTGACCGAGAAACTGAGTTCCATGACAAACTACAGTCCATCCTCCACACTGCTCTTGGCAACCTGCTTCTGCAGAACGCACTTACTGGCTCTTTGAAAACCAGCAGGGAAGATGGCAGATCCACTGCCTCTGAGACCCCCCCTGCACCCACCCAGGAGGAGAGGTTATGCTGAACTCTTTGGGGGACTGACTGACCAGCAAGTCACACTTAGTAAGGCCTTGGACTTCTGAGCAGAGCAAGGAGGACACAAGAGGGGTGGTGGCAGACACAATGTCTGTTGCTTTGGGTGCAGGGGTCAGGGGCCTAGATGCCATGCAGGAAGCAGACTGGCATAGTGGAATAACTTCTTGGGCAAATTCCTTGCATCCAATAATTCCTCAATGCCATCCATTCTACAGTCCTGATTAATCTTCCCCAAAAACCATTCCAACACTCCACTGAACTGCTTTAAGTGCCTCCTCTTTATCACCTGTCACAACCCAACCTGATTCATTCTACAGAAGAAGAAACGGAGGTCCCCAGTAGGGACCTGATGAAGGTCCAGTGGCTGATTAGGACACATGAAGTCTAGACTCTAGCCTACGATACAAAATCCTTCCACTGTCTTAACCACACTGTGTTCACTCTGTACTCCTGTCAGGCTATGCTCTTTACTGTCCCAGGAGCAACATAATTTTGTCACCCAGCAGACCTTATTTTTCTTTTTTTTTTTTTTTAAAGATTTTATTTATTTATTTGACACAGAGAGAGAGATTACAAGTAGGCAGAGAGAAAGGAGGAAGCAGGCTCCCTGCTGAGCAGAGAGCCTGATGTGGGCCTCGATCCCAGGACACTGAGATCATGACCTGAGCCGAAAGCAGAGGCTTTAACCCACTGAGCCACCCAGGCGCCCCAGACCTTATTTTTCATCCCCTTATAGGATGGTGGCTAGATCATAGTTCAGCTCCCAGGGTAGACATTTGCACAGTAGGTGTAGAAGAAGCAGCGGAGATTGCCGCTCCTGGGAGTGGTCTGCCCGGCCCCTCATGGGAATGTCTCACCATGTTTTGTAGAGGAGCAGTGTCTGGGAGAAATTCATATCTTAGGGAAGAAAATGTCAAAATAAGGGGGAATAAATGCATCTAACCGAAGACCATACACAATCACTTGGTAATAACCAACAGGTGTAGGAACAAATATTTTCTTCCTAGAGTCAAAGACAACTTTTATAGGGTACCCGGGTTCAATAACAATAGTGTGTTACAGTACGATGGGTTTGGGTTTTTTCTTTTTAATATTCTCCAGATGTGGTGTGTGCACACACATTCCTGCACACACACACACACACACACACACACACACACACACACACACACACAGCTAACCAAAGCAATGGATACACTTGAGGGTTGACCCCTGAATGCTATTGTGGGTCTGCACACTAGAGTAAGCATGCAACAGCAGAAGGCTCTGAATACTCAAGACTTTGCTACCTGTGAGGTCATTGGCTGCAGCAGCCATAAAACTATCATCATTTGAGTTTTACCAGGTCCACTGATTGGCAGTAAGAGAGAGGAAGTGTTTCTGTAATATGGAGATGAATTTGCTCCTACCCTTATAAAACTTCAATCTAAAATAGAAAGCACATGAAAGAGTGAAATCTTTGATCCTTTCTCTTCCAGGAAGAATTGACCTTGTGCCCCTTGCCTGCTTGCACCCATGTCTACCACTGTGACTGTCAATGGCATGTGTCTCTCCCACCCACCTCCCCTCTTTAGAGGGTGCACATGCACTCCTCGAGAGCAGACACTGATCTGACTTGTCTTTGTATCCCATGCTCAGTACCAAACCTGATGTGCTAAGCATTTTTTAAAATGTTGCTTAAATGAATGGATGAGTGGGTGGATGGGAATAGACATCAATAACTCTGGCTGATCATGTGGTAAGAAGACTACCTGGAATGATGATCTTTTCTATCTGAAATGATGATTTTTTTTCTACCTTAATTTTCTAATAGTCTTTGGGGTTATTTGCCTATTTATTTGTCTCTTCGGAGGGGAAATATGAACTAAGAAAAACTGTAATCAATCTACATCTATCTGTTCACAGCTCTTATTAGAAGTTACAAGGGGGAAGTAAATGCTCATGGTTATATCACCTGACAGTTATAAGATCATTTAATGTGCCTCTTCTCTTCCTCAATGAGTAGTAGATAATTGTGTGTTTTCTATTGGGACACTGCCTCACCCTGTACACGTGACCAGATATTCAAAGAGGTTGGGGAGTCATTTACTTCAAAACTCTATCTAAAAATTCAGATAGGGGTGCCTGGGTGGTTCAGTTGGTTAAGCATCTGCCTTCAGCTCAGGTCATGATCCCAGGGTCCTGGGATTGAGCCCCGCATCAGGCTCCCAGCTCAGCAAACAGCCTGCTTCTCTCTCTCCTCTGCAGATCCCTCTGCTTGGTCTCTCTCTCTCTCTCTCTCTCTCTCTCTCTCTCTCTGTCAAATAAATTAATAAAAATCTAATACTCAGATAAATAGAATGGTTATGTAATCAGACTTTTGCTTAGTCCTGCAAAATAAAAAGCAATATTCAGAAGAATTTCAATGGGTTACAGTAAGACCTTTTAAAATTATCAAAGAAACGTTTAATCATTTTGGTGTAATTTTAATTATTATTATTTGCTTATATGATCCCTTAACTAAACCATCTGTTAAATGCTATAATATAAATGGAGAGACCTAATACTCTGCCTGACACATGATAATCGAAGCAAACCATTTGAGACAAATGGCAACATTTAAGCCTATTAATTGGTGGCTTTCATATTTTAAGGAGCATCAGAATCACCTGGAGGGCTTGTCAAAACATGGGTTTCTGGGTTCCACCCCCAAAGTTTCAGGTTCAGTGGGTCAAAATTGGGACCCAAGGTCCTGCATTTCTAACAAGCTCACAACTGATGCTGAAGCAGCTGGTTTGGTGACCACACTTCTATAACCATTGCTATTGGCTCTTCTTTCCTACATGAAACACTCTCCACCTTTGGCTGCTACAGTAGAGATTCCTACTGATTGCTTATCCAGTACATGTTTCCCCTTTTATTTTAGAATAGACTCTCATTTTATTCTGGGCAGATGTGCAAATAGAACATTTCCCATCCTCACTGCTGTTAAATGCAGCCAATAATAGGGATGCAGAAGTTGCCTGATAGGATTTATAGGAGAGGATCTAAAAAGTAGTGCAAAATGCACATGCATTTTCATCTTTTCCCCCTTCTTCCACTTATTGCAGTGTGGGTGTGATGGCTATAGCTCCAGCAGCCTTTTGGACCATGAGGCAACTTTAGCAAGGAAAACATGTACAAAAGGTCATGGAGCAGAAGCACAGAATGCCAGAGTTCTTGATGACATCATGGAGCAGTCATGGCAACGTATCACTTACTTCAGATTTATTCTGTGTGGCAAAAAATACCCCAAATAGCTAAAACTTTAAACCACTGTTATTTTGGTTTTCCATTTCATACAGCAAACCTCATATTGTCTGATTCAGCGTCCAATGCACTGTAGTGCTCTTTTTGTCCACAAGCTTCTCAGACCACTCCTCTTGATCACTCTTCCTCCTCCTCCTCCTCCTTCTCTTATTTTCTTATCTCTCCAATGTCTTTTTTTTTGTCTTTTTTTCTTTTTCGTGCCTTTTAATTCACAGCTTATCCAAAGATTTGACCTCACCTCACCTCAAATCTCTTCTCTGGCCCATTCTTCTCATCTAGATGTGTTTGTGACAATGTCAGCCAGACTCTTTTCTCTAATTATAGCCTTTCTTCTGAAAACTCCCAACTTTGAAAGTGCAACCCTGCATTTGCAGAAAAAGAGCTGATACACATCTCCACCTATTTATTCCCATGGAGTGACACATTCAGTGTTTCCAAAACTGAAATTTTGATCTTCCCTCGTGAATCAGCTACTTTTCTTTTATTTCCCAATCCTTTTCATAGATCACCCTGATTTGGGCTTCACAATCTGGAAAGCTTCAAGCCATCTTGAACTTTGCCTTTTCCCTCAGCTTGATAAGTGATCAGTTATAAGTCCCATCAATTCAGCCTCTGTGATTGAACAGCCTCTCCTTCCCAACCTGTCATTACAGTTCAGGGCTTCATCGCCCTTCTTCTGGGCCACTACAGTAACCTCATATCTGCTCTTCCTGCCTCAGTTTCACGCACCTGTCTGCGAGTGTGGGTGAAGTACCACTCTCGTTATATTCCACTCCTATGCAGCCAGCGCAATCCACCCGATATAGTCCACCATCTGATACCAACATATCTTTCCAAACATAGTTTCCACTACTTTTCATCATACACTTTATCTAAACTTCACCCAACCTGTATGATTTATCATCTTCAGGGTTTAGCCCATAATTCTGTGTTGCTATCTTGTTGTTTGTTTGGGCAGGTTCACTCATCAATAATTTCTACTACCTTCCACCTGCTCATGCCTCAATTCTATGTATTCTTTGAGCCCAACAAAACTGTCACCTTGGCACTCCACTAAGCCTCCACGATCTTTTGAGCTGACTGTTTTCTCTCAAATCCTATATTATTTTAATATGTACATGTATATCTGAAGGCACTGACTTTTCATACTGCAGTCATCAACATACATATTTTATCTTATCAACTAGACCTGCTCATTCTTTTTGCTTATTCTTCATAGTATCAACATGATAGGTGTTCAATAAACATATGCTGGGTGAAGAAAAAGTATTTTTATTTGTTGAGTGCATGCCTAACTACATACGTGTTAAGTGTTGAGTGCACGCCAAACTACATACATGTTAAATGTTTGACTATTCCTTATAAGCCATCCTTTCATTACCATGGTCACCACCTCCTCCACACCCACCTTTCAGCCTGCACTACTTTAAACAAAATTGGCAAGAAGTGAGGGAAAGAAGGAAAGAGAAAAAAAGTCTATGCCAATATGTTCACTTCTTTAAAAATAAATAAAACAGAAAGAAAGAGGTTAAGTTTTCATTGGGCTTTGATGGATAAGGAGAGGATTGTGATTTTTGCGGCATGAAGGATATTTTTGCTCCTTTAAAAATATGAAGGATCTCTCTGGAAGGAGCCCAGCGCACTTGTTCCACCGCGCATCAGACAATAGAGACTTTCTATTTGCAGCACACTTTACACACTTTTACTGCTCACTGCAGCCAAACTGTCCTTCAAGGAGGTCATGTGCCCTCTGAAATGATCAGTGCCTTTCAGAGACTCTCCTGAGGCTCTTGTGAGAGCAAAGCCCCTCTCACTCCATTCCACTGCCGCATGGAAGGGAGAAGTTACAAGCTAAGAATCACACGCTGGGATTCATTAACCTCATGTGGTGGACAGACTGGGACATCATGCCCTCCCCCTTGGCTGTGTGTATACCCTGCTTGACACCACTGGACCCCAGAGGCCATATGAGTGGGTCCCCTTTGTCCTTCCAGGGGCATAGAGACAGTCAGACATGGGGAAGAGCACTGTGCTTGGTGTCCTGGGCCAGCAACATGCTATTTTACCATGATGCTAATAGACCCCTTGGGTTCTTAGTTTTCTTATCTGAATGTAACATGCATAGAGGATGCTTGTTTACTGTCCCACAGAGATGGATGCTAATGGAGGGGAATTTTATTTATCCTCTTCCAGCTGGGTCATACTCTGAGGGAAAATACTTCCTGCCACCTAGTAATCCATCAAGTGGGTGTAGTTTATACCTGTTAGATGACTATGAGAGATGGGGTGGGCGTGGGAATTTTCCTTTCTTTCCCTTGCTTTCTTCCACCTGAACACTCATTGGGAGGCAGCCAAGGAAGTAGCTCCTACTGAAGGAATCTGGTCACATTCAGTCTGAGGGAAAGGGGTGGGAAATGGGAATCAGGCATCAGTCCCAAGCCTTACTAACCAGCCCTCTCATACGTGAGGAGGAGGACCCCCACACACGTATGTCTATGTTCTCTTCTGCTCTTCTCTCAGACCTATAGTGCTGTCTTCCTTTAAGACCTCGGCTTTTGGTGTCTCTTCCCTTCCCATGGTCCAGGCTGAGAGAGCAATGGGACCCCCATCTCTTCAGTCTTCTTATGCCTGAAACCTCCACTTAATCCCAATAAAACAAAGGACGATGCTCTGTTTTCCAAACAGCAAGAAGGGGTGGAGTAGGGAGAGAGCTCCGGACTACACTTGGAATAGGGAGAAAGAAATTAGGGCAACAGGGGCTTTACTCTGGACCGTCCCTGTTTCTCCCCATGAAGAATCTGGCACCAGCACATTATACCATCATGAGGATTAATGTCATTCTGAAGACTCTTGTCTGGTCTTCATGAGAAATCTGTACTCCCTTTACTTTAATTTTATTTCTTGCAAGATAATAATCCTCACCTTCTTATGCTAAAGAAGTATTTGCCCTTTCCCTGCCCTGTGCTTTATTACAGTTCCATCCCATTCACTGACAAGGAGTAGTGCTTTGCCCAAATCAATTCTCTTGAACACCCAAGCTCCTTCCAGGATAGTGGTGGGGGAAGGGGACCCTCGCTTCAACTATGCTCTATAAACATGGCTCTGGGCTTCAGGGAGGTGATGGATTTTAAACCTATAAAGTAGCTATCTGCATTCTTAAGGAGCTCTGCAGATGACGCAAGGTGACCCCCCCCTCCCAGATCGTGATGTGAGAGTAGTGCTGGAATGGGCTTCTCCACCATCTGATGGGGAGCAGCCCCTGAGTCTTGGGAAATGAAGCAGAGTGGAGGCTCTGCCACCATTCCATGTTTCAAAAAGCATGTACTTTCCCACAGCCCCCATTTCAGACTACTAATTACAGACTCAGGATGTTTCACAGAAAGCTATTAAACTGATCATCATTCAGACATTTTCAAGCATCTATTAAGGGCCAACCATGGGCTAGACATGTTAAAGTGCTTTCATGAGCAGTCCAGGCAATGAGAGGTGCTTACGGTGTGGCAGGGCACCGTGGCCAGGGTGTTTAGGGAAGTCTTCCTGACACAGTGGGAATGCGAGTTCCGTTTAGAGGAAGAGTAAACTCGTTCCCCCGATATCATCAAAAGCCTCAGCCCCGAAGGCCCAGGTGTGTTTATCTTTCATGGGCTCTTGGTCATGAGACAGCTTGTTGGATGCTTTCCTGGCATTAGACTGTGGGGGATACACAGCTGAGCCAGGATGGTGACAGCTCTGGACTGAAGTCTGCGCTGAGGCTGTGACCCTAGCTCAGCCACGAGTAGCCATGGACTGTGGCCATGATGCCTTTACCTCTCCGAACCTTTGCTCTAACCATGTTGTTTAGATTCCCCCAACATATATCAAGAGTCAAATGCAAGGACCAATTGATTCCACTACCAAGATTTTATCCTAAGGCATGTTTTCTCAATCTCATCACTACTGACATTTTAGACTGGGGAGTATTTGTTGTGGAATTCTATCTTGTGCATTGTAGGATACTTACCAGCATCCCTGGCCTCTGCCCACTAGATGCCAGTAGCAACTCTCACCAACAGCTTGTGACAACCAAAGTCTCCGGACACGACTGAATGTCTCTAGGGAGACTTCACCCCACCAGAGAAGCACCATCATGGGAATAGCAAAAGAAAGATGACTGCGTGAGAATTCAGGTCTGCAGCAGCGTTATGTATAACAGTAAAAACCATGAAAACCACTTGCATCAACAGAGAGGGGTGAGGTAATTATGACATACTCATCTGATGGCATATAGCCATTACAGATAAAAACATGAAATTATATGCAAACAAAATTCATATAAAATTATACTGAATATAAAAGCAGAACATTAAATTATAAGGACATAATGCAGTTGAGTAAAGATCATAAAATCTGAGGATTAGATAAAAGTCATCCAGCCAACAACCTAATTTCTGATCCTCAGATGCCTTGGGAGACATCTTTACTAAGGGAACACATATCCCTTCTTCCCCTACGTATTAGCTTCCTGTGGCTGCCACAAGAAATCACCGCAAAGTAGATACCTTAAACCAACAGAGGTGTATTGTCTCACCGCTCTAGAAGCCAGCACCAAAATCTGCAGAGTTTGCAAGTGTCTGCAGGCAGGCCCGCTCTCCCTCTGAAGACTCCAGAGAGAATCTTTCCTTGACTCTCCTGGCTTGTGGTGGCTTCCAGTCTTCCTTGGCTTTATGGAAGCACCATTCCAGTCTCTTCTTTGGTCTGTGGGTCTCAAATCTTCCTCTCTTTCTTCTTATCAGCACACCACTCATTGGATCTAGGGCCTTCCCTTAAACCCAGGTTGACCTCATCTCAAGATTCTTAACTTCACTTCATCTAAAGACCTTATTTCCAAATAAGGCACATTCACAAGTCCTAGGGGTTAGGAGGTGGACGTATGTTAACTAGGTAGGTGGGGATACAATAGGGAGCCCAATATCCTCTATTGCAGAGCCACTCACTTCTTCCTGATCCGGGGTCTTTCATTCTTGGACAGCGTTGAAGTAGAATGGTCTTCCTCGTGATACAGAAACACTCTCACATAAGCATAATTACCAGCACCCTGGAGAAAAAGGTAAGGAGTTGGAAGAGTTGGATGGTGAGACTCTTGGATTTGTTTTCCTTTAACTGTACATTCTCCCAGTTAAAAATAAAAACCTGTTTTCTCTCTTTCTCATAGGATCTAGTCACACAATATATGTGAAATAGCTTTGTACATTTTGAACTACCAAACAAATATAAAGGACTCTCCCGATGATGTCACTTCATTTTGTAGATGCTTGTCTCTTTGGTGTGCTCTACCTGATAAGCATAACCTTAAGCCTATGCTTGGGACATTAGCAAAGGGAGATCATAAAAAAATATTTTTTGGAATAAGATAGTATTTGCTATTTTAAAATATCATGAAATCATATTTGTAATTTTTGAAAAGTTATCATGAAAAAAATCAGAACTTAGATGAACTTTCGTCTTCTCCTCTTTCTTCTTGGAATGATGTGGCTGGAAGCATCCAACATTTTTAAGTGAGTGCTCAAGGCTTCAAAGAGCATCCTGGCAGTGGTATGTGAGGAGCAAAGGCTATCCATTCTTTTGAACAAATCAGTCAAGACTCACCTCAGTTTCCCTTTACACAACATCCAGTAAGTTTTTCTCTCTTCAAATTCTCCTTTCTCTTCCTTTTATTTATCTTCCTGTGTCTTTCTCCAATCCTTACTCTTCTACAAATCTTTCTTCCATTCTCTCCCTTCCCCTTCTCACCTTTCTTTCTCCCCCACCTCCCTTCCCAGAAAACACATGTCAGACATCTGGGTCCCAGCACAGGGAAGCAGTTCCTCCAAGTTGAGAGGAGAAGAGCTGGCTTGACACCTGACTTGGATAGTGAGGGGCCCCTGAAATACTCTTGGAATCCCTCTCCTGATGAATAAAACACATTCATGTTAAAGCATGCTCCTTGTCTGATCCCCCAGGCCCATTCACTGAACCCTGCCCAGGGCTTTCAGAACACCTCTTCCCCTGCAGCCATGTGGACGGTAGTGCCAGAGCCTGGAGCTCAGGGCCTACATAGGTCATTCACAAATGTAACCATCACTACCTTTAGGGATTGGTGGTGATCCCCAAAGGTGGCCAGCAAGAAGCAGCCCCAGACATTCATTAACCATTGCACCAGCTAGCCAAGGAACACCTGAAACGGGGGAAAGGTGCCCCCTTAGCTCTCCAAAAGCCAGTGACCTGTTTTTTTTATTGCCCCAAATCATTAAAACTTTACTTCACTTTCAGCCATTGCTAAGGGTCTTACTAGCTAAGAGTCTCTACTTAGCACAGGCCCAGACTGTAGTGACAAGAAATTGGTCTGGAAAGGCAGGAGAGGAGATGTCACTACTATGTCAGATGGTCTGGAACCAGGAGCAGTTTCTGTTGGTAAAGAAGTTTGCCCCCTGCCTAGCTCCACTGCCAGCTGGGAGTCTGGTTCCAGCCTGACTATGGACCCACAGGGCAGCATTTCAGAGTTTGAGCCTCATTTCCCCATCTACATTGAGGACAAGAGCCATCTCTTCCTTCTCATTTCTTTACACCAGTGATGGCAAAACTAGAGGAAACCATACCCACACCACTATTGATTCTGGGGCTGAAAGGGAAAAAGCATATCCCAGAGCCCTGGTCTCCATAGTCCTCACCACACTCACACAGTGGGTTAAGTAGTGGCCCAAGAAGACACATCCACCCAGAACCTGTGAGGGTGACCTTATTTGGAAAAAGGGTCTTCACAGATGTAATCAGGTGGAAGATCATCCTGGATTAAGATGAACCCTCACTCCAATGACAAGAGTCCTCATAAGAGACAAGAAGGAGCCAAGATACAGAGGTGTGGTCATGTGAAGACAGAGTTAGTGACTGGAGTGGAGTTCCCCATGCCAAGAAAGGCCTGGAGCTGCCAGAAGCTGAAGGAGGCAAGGAAGGATTCTCCTCTGCAGTTTTCAGAAGGAAGCTTGATTTCACACTTCTGGCCTCCAGAGCTAAAAGAGAATAAATTTCTGTTGTCGTAAGCCTCTGAGTCTGTGGTCATTCATTTTGGCAGCCCTAGGACTAATACACTCACTAAGAAAACATGACATATTGGCAAAAAAATGTCAGCCTTACTAAGACCCTCCAACATGTTGTCATGGAAATGCACAGCTCTGGGAGTCAGATAGACCTGGATCTGAATCTCAGCTCTGCTGCTTTTCAGGGCAACATTCTTGGGCAAGTTGTTCAACCCATTGTGTCCCCAGCACCTCATCCACAGAAAGCAGAGGTAAGACCTCCCTTGCCGGGGTGTTATGAAGAGAAGTTCAGGATGATGGTTTTTTTCCCACACAACATCATCTTCTCTTCTCCGTGCTTAGAGAGTTCTGGGGGTTCTTACTGGTGATCTATAAAATCAAGTCCAAGCTCCATCATGTATGTTTAAGACCCTTCACATTTTGCCTACCACTCACCCACAGTCCTTCCGAAAACTCTTTTCCATCAGCTTCTCCTTAAGACCCTCTGCTTTGAGCACTTACTTGTACCTGAACCAGGTTTCTATCTATGCCCTACCAATATTTACACATGCTCTTTGTCATCCTCCTTACCCTCAGCCAGCTCCACCTGCTTTCCACCTTTCTATCATCCCTCTGTGTCACTTCCTCAGTGTTTCTGCAGCAGGGTCCTGAGTCCTCCAGATTCAGCCGTGGAGCACTAGCATTCAGGTGATAGGGAGGAAAAATTGTATGTGTGCATCCTGGGTCTCATCCACTCCTCATCATGCTTCCTCTCCTATCCCTCACTTGCTTTCTCCCTACCACAAGTGTTAACTTGCTCCTAAAACTGCCCCCCCAACCACCAGAGGGCTCATTCACACTGTGGTGTGAAACAATGACAACAGCTTAAAATATTGCCTTCCACAGGGGACTCAAAACACTGAAGCTAAATAATGAATTGCATGCATCATCAAACATGGAGATGTGAGGTGCAAAGGGGAGACAAGATGGCTTCTCTGAAATCACACCCAGCCACGTCCCTGCTCTGGTGTGCCCGCCCTTGGATATGAAGCAGCCACTGACTCCATCCTTCCTCCCCATCCCCAATTTGGTTGCCTGGTTTATCTGCCTTATTCTGAGATTTGGACACCACAGGGCCTTGTCTCTCTGTGACTCTTTTTCTCTTTCCCCCTCCAGCCTTTTCCCTCTGCTTTCTTCCTGCTACTTCTTTTCTAATTGCTCCCTGGGGGGGAATCATCCATCTTGTGCACTAGGTATTCAATTAGAGCTGACCTCCACCGCCCGTCTCCTCCCTTTCCACTCCCTCCCTTCCTCCCGCCCTGACTGCCCCCAGATGTCACCCTTCCGCCCCCAGATGTCACCTTTCAGGAAGCAATATATAACATCCTCCATCCGCGGCAGTCTACTGGCCACCCGCCATTCCCAACCTGAGTCCCCATTAACTATGCCAAACTAAATGAATAAATAAATCTCTGAGGGAAGAAAGAAAGAGGAGGAAGTGCAGGTTCAGAGCTAATGAAGGTCAACTCCCAGCCAGGCCTCCCACTCCCGCTTCTGTGAAATGAGCCCAGGACTGGGGAGGTACTTCCTCCTCAAACAAGAAGGCTGTGTGTGTCTGTTTGTCTGTGGTGTGTGCCCTGGGTCAGTTCCAGAAGTACAGCGTATTATCATAGTTCTGCTGTTACTGCTCAGCTTAATTTGGTCTTCACATACCAGACAGCTTAGGAGCAGAAAGGCACAGCACCTCTTGCCAGGACTGACAATGCCTGCTCCGATGATCAGTAAAATGATATGTCAGGTGTAGGTGGCAATTTGGAGCCTGTCGACCATGGAAGGCTGTGTAGATGGACAGGATTATCATCATTTCAACAATGGGGAAAGCCATCTCACCCAAGACTGAAGATGATCCTGCAGCCAGATCTACTCATTTTTTTTTCATCCTTATTTACTTTTTTTTTTAATTTTGTTTTTATTCTTTGCCCAAGGGGTACAGGTCTGTGAATCATCAGGATTACATCTTTCACAGCATTCACCAAAGCACAAACCCTCCCAAATGTCCATAACCCATC